>CAVNYN010206773.1:0-19297 GCA_963692815.1 Nyctanthes arbor-tristis | reverse complement strand
TACAACCAAATTCCCATAGACCCCAGTGATCAAGAAAAGACCACTTTCACATGTCCATATGGTACATTTGCTTTCAGGAGAATGCCCTTTGGCCTATGCAATGCTCCAGCTACTTTTCAGCGTTGTATGATGGCAATATTTTCTGATATGGTGGAGAAGTTCATTGAAGTATTTATGGATGATTTTTCGGTGTTTGGTGCAACATATGATGAATGCTTAAACCGCCTAAGCTTGGTTTTGGAGAGGTGCGAAGAAACGAACCTAGTGTTGAATTGGGAAAAATGTCACTTTATGGTGAAAGAAGGGATTGTTTTGGGACATCGAGTTTCAGCTCAAGGAATAGAGGTAGATCGAGCTAAGATTCAGGTGATCGAGAAGTTGCCACCACCATCAATTAAGAGTATTCGCAGTTTCCTTGGACATGCTGAGTTCTATAGGAGATTTATTAAGGATTTCTCTAAAATCACTAAACCACTCTGCAAATTATTGGAGAAAGATGTGCCGTTCAATTCTTCCGAGGAGTGTCTCATTGCTTTTAACACCCTGAAAGAAAAGTTGACTTCAGCACCAGTCATAGTTGCACCAGATTGGAGTATGCCTTTCGAACTAATGTGTGATGCCAGTGATTTTGCAGTTGGAGCAGTTCTGGGACAGCGGAGAGATAAAATTTTTCATACTATTTATTATGCCAGCAAGACTTTGAATGACGCTCAAATAAATTATGCCACTACCGAGAAGGAACTGTTAGCAATGGTATTCGTCTTTGAAAAATTTCGTTCATATCTTATTGGGTCAAATGTGATAGTCTATACGGATCACTTGGCTCTCAAATATCTTCTTGCCAAGAAGGATGCAAAACCCAGGCTGATTCGTTGGGTTCTGCTCCTACAGGAATTTGATTTGGAAATTAGAGATAAGAAGGGAACAGAAAACTTGGTAGCAGATCACTTGTCCAGACTTGAGCAGACAGAGTCTATTGTTGGGGAAGAGATTCAGGAAAATTTTCCATATGAATAGTTAATGCAACTGGCTAAGGCAACTTGGTATGCAGATTTCGTTAACTTTCTAGCCAACAATATTATTCCACTTGATTTTTCTTATCAACAAAGGAAAAAATTTCTTCATGATGTGCATTTCTTTTTATGGGATGAGCCCTTCTTGTATAGGAGGGGACCTGATCAGATTATTCGGAGGTGTGTGCCAGAGGAAGAGATACTACCTATTTTAGAAAGAGTGCATTTCAGACCATATGGAGGGCATTTTGGGGCACAAAAGACCGCAGCAAAGGTACTGCAAAGTGGATTTTATTAGCCGACACTATTACGTGATACTTTTACCTTTGTAAAGAATTGTGATAGATGCCAACGTATGGGAAATATCTCTTCACAGCAGGAGATGCCTTTAAATAACATCTTGGAGGTGGAAATTTTTTACGTATGGGGAATAGATTTTATGGGACCGTTTCCTCCGTCATTTTCAAATCGATATATCTTGGTGGCTGTGGATTATGTATCTAAATGGGTGGAATCAATAGCGCTAGCCACAAATGATGCCAATGCGGTAGTTCACTTCTTGAAGAAAAATATTTTCAGCAGGTATGGGATGCCGAGGGCAATTATCAGTGATGGGGGAACTCATTTCTGTAACCGGCTATTCAAAGCATTATTGGCTAAATACGGTGTTCACCACAAAGTTGCAACAGCATACCATCCACAAACAAGCGGGCAAGTGGAAACCTCTAACAGGTAGTTGAAAAGAATTTTAGAGGCTACAGTAAACTCCTCACGCAAAGATTGGTCTAGAAAATTAGAAGATGCACTGTAGGCTTACCGTACAGCTTTCAAGACACCCATTGGAATGTCTCCATACCAGTTGGTGTTTGGAAAATCTTACCATCTACCTGTTGAGATTGAGCATAAAGCCTTTTGGGCAGTCAATGCATTGAATTTTGACTTAAAAGCAGCAGGAGAAAAGAGACTTCTACAACTTAATGAGTTAGATGAATTTCGTCTCGAAGCATATGAGAACTCAAGGTTGTATAAGGAAAGAACAAAAAGGTGGCATGACAAACACATCCAGCACAGAGAATTTAAGGAGGGTGAGCACGTGATTGTGAATTGTCATGAGTGAAATTGCATAATTGGAATGCCTGTTTATTGTGGATTCGTGAGTCTCAACGCTTTCATTCATATATTTTTTAGTCCATTAATTTGAGTTACTTCTTAAATTAAAATAGATAGAGCATTTAATTGATAGTTTAAACAACCCCATTATTCTTTTACAAACTTTTAATTTCTTTATTCAACTGGTGTGAAATTGACTTAAGTGAAATATGTGACAACTTTCCCTGTGGGATCGACATTCGGGACTCGTCTAGTCCTATACTACTTGAACGGTATCGTGCACTTGCGATTTCACCTATCAGTAAATTTATAACATTTCTTTACTTTTCAACCACAGGCTCCCTCTAAAAAATATCTCTTTTTCGCAAAATCAATTCTAAAAAATCTAGATCAATATTTTTAAAAAATAAAAATAAAAATCTAAATCAAACACCCATTTAATAAGTTTATATAAAAAAAAAAAAGATTTTAGTTTTCTTTATTTATATGTCGTCTATTAGGGTTCTTCTCAACTAGCAATGCAGTCTGACCACACTGGAGAAGAAATATCGTTTGATGAATGTGGTGATACAAAATTTAAGAAAGATATGTTACAAGTTTAATAAGCGAGCGTTTAGAGAACTTTTTTCAGCATTATGTTAACACATGCCACTTCCCATTTGGACTGTTGCTGCTCGATTTGAGAGCCAAAGGTCAACAACAAAAACTTGTCTTTCTACTTAGATATATATTGCCATGAAATAAGCAATTAAACTAGTTAGGCATCTGTTACGTTTTTTGCTACCTAATAAACCAAATGCGATGATGAGAAATAATTCAAATTCAAATTCACTTTTATTATAGGCTGTAAACCTTGGATTGAATTATATTGTACGCACTCCACAATTGACAATTGGACTGGCTCAAAAGTAACTTAGCGGGCTGTCTAGAGGAAACGGACTTCAAGCCGGATGCTTGAAGGCCCACGATGATTGCACTATAAAAGTGTCACCCTAATTGGTTTTAGGGTGTTGTCTGTAAAACGGTAAGTGGTGAGAAGGCGTCGACTCTTGTGTGTTGTCTTGTGGGGCGGTACCTGAGCCCTGACCTTTGTGCTTCGCCACTACAGTGAGCCAGGAGCAGCGCCAGCAACTGGAATCTGGCAAGAACGGCCGGATAGGAGAGACAATAGGGAAGTTGTCGTTCTTATTTGTCCATTTTATGTTACGATGTTTATTTCTTGTAATTTTCACGTAGTTTTATTGGTTTAATATTGTTTTTACTTTGTGTTTGCGAGGATTAAGCCCTAACAAGTTGTATCAAAGTCTTGGTGCGATTTGGAAGCAAGAAATCGAGTTTGAAGGAGGGTGATAGGAGAAACAACGGCTGCGTACGCGTAAGGAACAAAACCGCAACTTTGATAGCCCATAACTTTTAGATCTAGAAGGCTTTGGATGATCAGAGACCAGATCCAGACTCCTGGCAACGAGAGCTTTCCGGCGGTGGGGCTTGTCGGTGATCAGAGCTACGGAAGTGGTGCGTGACATAAGTGTGCAACATGGCTGCCGGAACTTTGACCGGAGGGTAACGGCGCATCCAACATTTGATGACTGCTCGGCGGGTGGCGTTGAACTTGTCGTTTCATGGGCTTTCCAATGATACCAGGTTTGTCAAATTTCGACACATGATAAATAAGTAAGCCAAGGGTAAATAGGCCCCACTTCTCTTCGATTAACCAACACAGAATATTATACAGTAGTGACACATAACATAACAAGTTCAACCCACTGCGTAGAGAAGCCCATCTTAAGCATCACTTGGCAAAGGAATTCCTAATTCACTCTATCATAATGCTTGCTTATGTCCACTTTTTAAAGCAGCATTCCGTCTCCTACCTTTGCTTTTCTGTTTCAGATAATGAATCAATTTAAAAGCTATCACCACATTGTCCGTAATAATTCTTCCAAGAACAAAAGCCGGTTAAAATTTTCCTCAATCTATTAGCCAATGCTTTAGTGACAATTTTATATAGAACATTGCAGAAAGAGATTGGTCTAAAATCTTTCATAGAAACCAGACTCTCAAGCTTTGGAATTAAAGCAATGACGGTATTACTCAACGAAGGAGAGAAGCTCTTACTAGATATCCAATGCATACAATTGTTAACCACGTGATCACCTCTGTTAGGCCAAGCTTTTTGGAAGAAAGCAGCATTCAATCCATCCGGCCCCGGTGATTTGTCGGGATGCCTTTGTTTAATTACACTTCCAAATTCCTCCAGCTAGAATGGTCCAATAAGCATGGCATTATCTTTATCAATTACTTGGCTAGTCACACAATCAAGTAGATCATATGGCTGCTCCTCTACTTCGTTGTACAGTTGATCAAAATACTCCTTAGCCACTAAACAAAGAATGTCCATGTCCTCATAAATTACCCATGTCGAATCTTGCAATTTTTGGATAAAATTCCTTTTCTTTCCTGTTAAGGTAGCCGCGTGGAAGTATGTAGTTTTGGCATCGCCTCCACGTAGCCAAAGCTTCTTAGCTCTTTGACGCTAATAAGCCTCTTCTTTGACTAGAACACTCACCGATTCCTCCCATTTCTATTTGTATAAATCTGCCGCAACCATGCTATGATTGTCCCTTAGCGTCTCCACTTTATTTATCAGCCTCGAAACCTGCTTCTTAAATTGTCTATTCCCCATACCACTACAAGTCGACAATGCCTTTAAGCAATTGTCTAACTTCTGTTGAGTATCTGTCTCCTCCATCCTTTGCAAATTTAGTCGCAACACTTCCTCAAAATCTGTTTGAGCCTCCTTACTTGTTCTTCTTGCATCTTGAAATCTTCAGTAATAACGGAGAGTGATTAGAAATGGGATCAATCAAAATAAGTAGTCTCGCATCCTCAAACTTATGTAACCAAGAGCTAGTGAAGAGAGCTCGATCAAGTCTTTCTTACACCACGTGGCTCATTCCCCTTTCCCTTTCCCATGTAAACTAGTATACAGTACCCGTTCGATCAAGTCTTTCTTACACCAAGTGGCTCATTCCCTTTCCCTTTCCCATGTAAACTAGTATACATTACATGTGCAATGCATGGGAAATAACAACTGATTAAAGTTATAATGATTGGACAATTGATCAAAACAAATTTAAGAATATTAACGAATAATTGAATATAACTTAAACAATTGAGTTCAATTTAGTACAAAAATGAGTGTCAATCTTACATATATTACCAACCCCATTGAAACCTACTATACTATTTTCACCAAATTCTATAACACTCCATTATTTTAATTTCATTCTAACTCACAATTTTTATTTTATTTTAACTTTTTTTTGGATAAAATTTCTAAATAGTGTTGGAACTAACCTATTAATTAGTTTCACTAAATAAAATGATTTAGACCAAAATGTAAATCGTAGGAATTAATGTCGTTTAAAAAAATTGGATATGATATTTTATACTTTAAATTTTATTTAATTGAACATCAGGTCATGCGCTTAACATTAGCACGATTATTCCTCAGGTTGTAAATCAAGAATTTTTCATTAACAATACACATTTCTTTCAATAAACTGACAATATTAAATAAAATATTTTTTTTCTTTTTTTTTTTTTGCGCTTACAAAATATTTCTCATTTCCATTGGAAAAATCTACATGTTTATAAAAATTTATTCAATAAAAATGAAATAAAGTTGTTAAAATCAATTTTAACTTCTTTTATTTCTTTCACCTTATATATATATATATATATATATATATTATTTTCTGACCAGAGGTCTCTCAGCTTAAGGGTATAAAAGAGAAGACTCAACTTGAGAGTATAAAAGAAAAGACAACAAAAGTAGAAACCATTCTTTGCTTTTCTTCATTCCTTTCACCTTTCAAAATTGTCTATCTCATCTCATAATCTGAATGCTATTCTAATAAATTTTAAAAAGTGAAAGTATAATCGTGCTTGAATTAAAAAGTTAATTTAAATTATTATGTGGACTGTACTAATTAAAGCACATTCTATTTTGCTGCAGAAAATAAACTTTTAAAGAGTAAACATGATAATGCAAACAACATAAGGTCAATACCAACTATGCGACTATTTATTATCTTATTCGTATAAATTTTCCATGTTTCCATTTTTGAATTGCTTAAAAACTAAAGCAAGAGACGTAATCTATATATAAGTGAGCAAAGGAAGCTAATCACCCGTCATCCAACAAATGTAATATACACGACATTGAAAGCTAATTTTCCATAATGTTTTTGTAGAAACTGAAAGTGGGCAAAATATACATGATTTACACCAGAATATTAACATCAAGCAAAAATCATTAGACTTACAACTCACTGCAAAAACTAAAAACAATATCAACAGGTTTTCCTAAAACCCTTTGGCAATCAGTTTGATAAAATATAAATCCACCTCATTCCCAGCCAAAGCAACCTACCCCAACTTGGCTTGATGTTGGGCCTAGTAACCTTCTTATTCCTCAACTCGTCGCCAATCAAAGTCCTAAGAGGTACAACTGGTGCCTACTTCGTTTTTGATACCACAATCTAGCTAATTTAATTATCTTCCAAAAGCAATTAGATTATGTAAAGTCCTTGCCCCTCAGTAAAATAAGTCTCAAAAGACTTGATTAACTCCCGACTATAATACATAAGTAGAATGAAAAACTAAATTCTACAATTCACATTAAGCTCCAAGCAGAACCTATGTTGCATAATCCTCATTAACAAATAAAAGGAATTTGAGCAAAAGAAAAAAATCCAAGGCTTATTTTGGATTATTGGAAAGAGAATACAAAGAAAAAGGGTTGTGTCTTCTTTTCTTTCTATTTTTTTTATTTTTTTCCCCGAGATCTTCCAACAAAAGCAATGAGAAAAACAAAGAAAATCATATTAAAATAACTTCCCACATAATACAAATTCAGCAAACATATCTCACTGGTAACATTTCAACCGTCTTAATACAAAGCAAAATCAACTTGAATATCAAGTATATATCAACAAATTTATAGCCAATCAAAAAGGCTGCCTGAATTTCTACAAAGTTTTCTTTCCAAAACTGATCAAACAAATGTGAAAGCTGTGATTGTGCAAAAAGTAGCTTCACCTGAGGTAGTGGTTTTCCTTTGTTTTATTTATTGAATTCTTTCTAGAATAGCAAACTATATACTCATCCATACGTCTAATAACCATTTGTTAGAGTTAGTAAGCAGCATTGGACATCATAAGTTCGTGAGCGCAAGCTGAAATAATAAGAAAGAAGTAAAAGGAATATAATCAATAGTCAAGACAAAGTTGAGGAGAAGTCGCGGAGGAAAATGAGAAACATGCTATGACCCTTTTCCAAAATAAATGGTAAATGATATATACACAAATACTTTAATGGCGAGATAAGCTTACATGTTTCAGCAAGCGATAAACCACTACAAAAGGGGGAAAACACCAAATCTATAATGCTGATCATCAAGACTAAAATTTAAGGTTCACTGAAATCTATTTCTGAGAAGGATATGTTTGGTGCTCATTAAATTGAACCTGAGATGTGGAAATAAGATATTAAACCGATCAAAAACCCACTTCACAAAAATCCTTTGTAAAATTCAGGATGTACAAAATCGAGTTTCTTTAATAACTACTGTTTATTTATTTTCAAAAATAACTAATGTTTATTTATGGTATATTACTAACCATCAAATGGCTTACAGTAAATACTAAAGAGAATCTATACAAATGAATTAGCATCATGAATTAATCCAACAGAACATGACAAAGAAAGTGAACACAAACTCATACTCCATTTAAGCAAGCATGATAATGTTGAAAAAACTTATTTATCTAACAACGAATATTTTAATCGTATCTGCAATAAGCACCTCACAACTTTATTCAGATGTATGTCCTATTAGCGTAGCCATTGAAGACAAAATACATACATTAAGCTTTATGATGTCCAAAATCAGTTGTTCAATCCACAATCAAAGTAGAAATATATGCTTTGGGCCATCTAGTCATGTATCAAGCTAAAAAGATTTATAGGGCAGCAATACAATATATACAAGTGCTCTTCCGATCTTCCAAAATTAAATTAAAAATGTAAAGGCTAGGGCTAATTCATGATTTATGCGACATAAAAAGATCAAATATTCATCCATGATAGTTTAGGGGGAAAATACAGAAATCTCATGGTCATTAGATTCATACTATTCTTTTGATTTTCCCCATCCACTAAGGTTTGATCTCATTTCTTCATTAGATCGGAAGAGCGTCGTGTACCACAGATATAACAATCTGTTATAACTAAACAATACAATGAGGAGGCATTATAAAAATTCAACAATTGTTTCTGAACTTAGTCACAGGCTGCCATGGAGTTCACATAGACCATAACTTTCCAGAACTAACAAATAGATAATGCAGGAATGTACCTCGAATTGCTCAAATTGCTCAACTTGCTTCATTTTTCCATCAAAATGGATAGAAATGTATTAAAGCTATCTTCAATTCTCTTTTGTCCCCTGTAAGGTTATCATAAAATCTTAGTAAGGTTATCATAATATCTTATCAAACGAATGAATTTTAATTTCAAAAAGAGCAAGCAATAGAAATCCAAAAGAGATATCCACAAACTGAAAAAAAATCATAAAATTCTTGTGGATTTCTTCCGGTTTCACACTGATTTTCACGACCCAAAGTAGTGACTCCCTAGCTGGCGTTCACATAGGGCAGAACCTTTTGGTATAAACAAATGCAAGAAATCTACCCCGAGCTCATCCAACTTGAGTCTATTTTCCATGAGAATTGATAGAAATGTATTAACGTCATCTTCAATTGACTTCTAATCTATCATGTAAGCTTAGAGCAACTTAAAAAAGTCAATTCTATGTTGTGAATTTTATCACACCAATATGAATTTTAATTCATTAAATCATCATCAAAAAACATCCTTTAAGATAATCAGTAACTCATGAAGGTCAACTTGATTCTCTTGTCATTTTTTTTTTTCGACATCAGAGCAGCTATCTTAATTTTGTCATTTTAGACAGTTAAAAAAACTAATTTAAACCCTTAAGAACAGAGTATATTGAATTATCATCACTTCATATTCACTCTTCTCCCATTCTCAAATATATCGACTGGAAACGATTGATCTAAGCAAGACTTTGTATGTACTTCTCCCAAAAAAGGCTATAATTAAAATTATTATTTTAGTTTATATATATATATATATATGTCCTTATAACACATTCAGTTAAGGAAACACTTTCATAACCTTATCAATTAATGCGCTTTTCAGTAGAATCCCTATAAAACCATCTCAAAAATCATTCTGATACATAATCATGTGTCAAGAATGAAATTTCAATGAAAGCTCCAGAAAAATGCTATTTCATTCAATTCTTGTTCAACGAAGAAAATTCAAAGGAGAAATTACCAAAGTGGGAAGAATACCAAATTAAAGCTGCCCGTTATGGCAGCAAAAGTGCTGCCATTTCCGGTAGCACAGTGGGCAGGCAAACTATGACAATTCTTGATGTGCAAAGCTGAAACTATGACAATTGAATATTAGAAAAAGTATCACCAATATACCCATATATTGATAAAAAAAATCAGAGGAGAAAAAATGAGAAACACAATTTGGAGTTTAAAATAAGGAGGTCAACTGATTGGAAAACCCTAGTTGGTGCTCTCCATTTGTTCAAGTATGAAGATTTCGAAGCTTATATCACATTAACACAAAATTTAAGATAATTCAAGTTATGTCTCACAAAATTAATGTAATCTACAAACTAAAATTCTAAAATATCACGCACATGCATTTGCAAAATCTATGATAATTCTCACTAAATAACACAAAACTGTAAGAAAACTACACACCCCTATTAGGCTATTTCATATGCATATATTTGTCTTCTTTCCCCTTTTCATCAGCACAACATGAAGAAATAATAACAGGAACAAAAAGAAAAATTTATTTCGCCTACAAATTTAAACAAAAAATTAATCAAGTGAGAGGATGAAAAGAACTAACTTTTCACCTCTGATTCTCGGCTTCCCTCAAGATCAACAGATCATGTCTCTATTTCTTCAAGAATAAAAAACACAGGAAAAATTTAAAATCTGACAAAGCAAAAGATTACCCAAGACTAATCATAAGCAGATACAAAGGAGAATTTTATTATCAAACTCTGCTAATTGTTGAATTTCCTTGAATCACTTAACAAATATCAACGTAATTGAATTTACGAAATAAAAAAAATATCAACACAACATATCAAGGTAAAAAGGAATATTTTAGGGGGGGGGATTCAATAAAAGCTATTAGCATAAATGAGTATACAAAATAATAGAGATACACAAAATTATAGAGAAGGGATGAGAGAGTTCCCCGAATTAGAAATGACAATGTTATTATTATCTAGTGATTATCGATTTTGTAAAACAAATCCAACTTAGCAGCAAAATAGGAAAATATTAAATATTTTCAAGTCATTACCAAATCCACCTGTGCAAGACTCCATAGCTTTTCTAAGTCCAGCTACTCATTCAGGAAAGAACAATCTTTTAGCAAAGTTATGTACATTTATGCAAATAGACTAAGTTACGTGCGTATTTAATTCGCACTTAAGCTAAAATGATATAATGAGAACAACAAAATTATAGTTATGGATCTAAACTCATTGAATAAGCACTTTCATGATATAGCAACTCATGTTTGGACTTTGCATAAGGACATTATCAAACTACTTTTCTCTCCAATCATCACTTCTATTAGTAGAAATTAGTGGAAAATAGACTCACGAACAATGTAAGAAAACAATCCAATTTATTAAAACTATGACAACTGAAGATTAGAAAAAGTATCACCAATATATATTGATCAAGAATCAGAGGAGAAAAAATGAGAAACAAAATTTGGAGCTTAAAATAAGGAGGTCAACTAATTGGAAAAGGAAAACTCTAGTTGGTGCTCTCCATTTGCTCAAGAATGAAGATTGTGAAGCTTGTATCATATAAACACAAAATTTAAGATAATTCAAGTTATGTCTCACAAAATTAATGTAATCTACAAACTGAAATTCTAAAACGTCACTCACATGCATTTGCAAAATCTATGATAGTTCTCACTAAATAACATGAAACTGTAAGAAAACTACGCACCCCTATTTGGCTATTCTATGCGCATATATTTGACTTCTTTCCCCTTTTCATCAGCAAAACATGAAGAAATAATTACAGGAACAAAAATAAAAATTTATTTCGCCTACAAATTTAAACAAAAAATTAATCATAAAAGTTGACTGCATATATATTAAGCTTATTTCAAGTAATGAATTTTTCCCATTTCAAACATCTTTCAAGTTGATCAAAATCTTTTAGGGCACATCAACCTAATTTAATTTATATAACAAAGAAAATATCTACACAACATAAAATTCAGCACAATTTTGAAAAGTGAAAACCACAAAATTCAACACAATTTTGGTCGGAAAAAACCACAAAGGAAAACATATCCCCATTCGGCTGTAAACCCAACTTGCTCACCATCTCATACAATCACCTAATCCATTAGATGCATACCAGTAAATCATTAAGTGCCAAGAATCCATATCTCTATCAGGCATATGATCAAAAACCCTCTGAGCATCTACCATACTACCACACTTTGAATACATATCAAGCACCTGATTATTCAACATAAGATCAGTCTTAGAGCTTGACCGCAAGAAGTAATTATGCACTTTCTTCTCATCCTCTAATTTTTTTGACTTCCCTAACAGACTAAAAAGCAATCTAAACACTCAGCATCAGCTCATAACCCCACATTCATGTGTCAAGTTACTCCCTCGACCTTACCGTTACGGCTTAGACTCCACAAATCAACGTCAGAAGGCTTAACGGTGACGCGGTCTTGATTATTTGCAAACTGCCTTCAGCTCCCACCCTTCTGCGGATAATTTTGCCTCTGAATAAAGTTCTGTGGAGAACCCTGACGCCGCCTCAATCTTCACGGCGTCCACCACGGAATCCACAGCCGCGCCTAAATGAAACCGACTTGAAATCAAAGGTCTCTACCAAAAACTGAGGAACACACAGCGTCGGCAGAGGAGGTAATCGGAAACCGGGATCTGGGAAGAGAGAAGAGAACGCAGAGGAGGCAAAATGTACAGTGTAAAGAAAAGAATTGAAGCCAAAACAAAAAATGAAAAAGAAAAATGAATTATCAAACGGGGTAGAAAGACAAAAAAAGCTTGCTTTAGGCGGGAAGTACAAAGCTAAAGCAGCTACTTTAGTATTGTATATAGATATAGATTGGTATCCTCTTAGTGGTAAGTAACGAACATTCAACGATGACCTCTTTGAACTCCCTAATTAAATAATTTGGATGTGGCTTATCTTTTCTTTTGCCGGACGTGTATAGGATATCATTATAGTCTCCAATACAACACCATGGAAGAGATAAAAGGCCATTCAAATAATGAATGAGATCCGATGATTCTCTTCTTCTAGTGCATTCAGATACCCATAGAATCCAGTCAGCCTCCAATTTCCTTTTTCCTCATCCACTACTTCTAAATCAACGTGGTTGTTGGAATATCCAGTAATGTGGTAATCATTTTTATTTTTCCAAAACACTGCTAATCCTCCACTCATGCCTTCCTTGTCTAATGAAAGAGCACAATCATATTTAATTTTTACTCTTATTGCTTCAATTTTATTGGAATAGACAAGAGTTCGAAATAAAAAAAAAAATTACATCCGACTAGCGAGCTTTAATAAGCTCCTATAAAGCAGCAGCTGCTTGAGGGTTGCCGAGCCCCGCAGTTCCAACTAAGGCACTTCATGGTTTTCGGTAGGCCTAAGATTCAGGACCTACGGATAGAGAGTTTTTTGGGTGAATTTGTTCAACTTCTTCATTATCTAGCATCATTGATGGGTCGGGTGTCTCTTTAGCTTTAAGCCCCCTTCTCCGGTTCCTATCTTCAAGCAGTTCCAGGCCTTCATCTTCATGATCCATATTATCATCACAGCCCAATTTAGATTCATGTCCCAATTCATTGAGGTCCATCCAACGTCCCCTGGTATTAGGCTGTCCCATAATTTCATTGCCTTTTACACTACTTTGGTTTCCAAAATTAGCCATCATAATTCCTGAATTTTTGCCGTGCAGATTGGTGAGTGATTCTAGTCAATCTTGTCCCCTATGTTCTTCCGGAATTACTTCCTTACCAAATTTAACTTTAGGCTCCACTTCGTCATCCTCTCGCAGTCATCGTTAGCCGGACACATCCACATTTCTTCTTACCGGCTGAGCATGTAACCAAGGCCCCCACTCCTTACTAATAGACTCAACTATTATAGTGAAGAGCTTCTCACAAAAGTGTTCTCAATGACCCAGGAATCCATATATGTAGCAAAAAGTACTAGCTTCTCATATTTGAACTTGACCATCAACCACTCTCCAACTCCCTTCTTAATCTGCTTCCACCTTTTCAAAGGAGTTCGAACATCTAGATGGACTCTTATTATATATACTCCCTCCAAACTCCAGTATTGTTGGCCAAATCATATTCAATAAAATTTCCGAAAAAATTTCCCAATTGCTTTCCAACGTTCTTAGCAATGTATCCCATTGGAAGTTCATGGACTTGGACTCATATATTGACAAAATGTAGAGGTATTTGTGAAGGTATTTCACTTGCTTTCAATTTGTGTTGAACCAACAAATGATTATCAAAGGTCCAAGGACCCCATTCGAACACTCGTTTAACATCCACTTCATGATAAAACTGTAACAGATACATATAATCATTGATCTCCTTCACGTTCAATCCTCTTCCTGGTCTTCATAATGTCGCAAGCCTATTCTGCATAGCCATAAAATTCACACTACGTTCCGTAAGGAACCGTCCAAGAAGATACATCTCAATCTTTGACTCGTAATTTTCATCAGCCGCCACACCCATATCTAATTCATCATCTTCTTCATCCGTGATGGACAGCCCTGCTAGCCTTGATTTTATAATTATGTGAACTGTACTTAGATTTGAGAAAAGTAGAAATAGAAAATTAGAATAACCTCCTACGAGAGGAGAAACTCAAAGCTCTCTACTAGAGAGAGAGAGAGAGAACATTATTTATAGCCAAAGTTAGAACCATGCATATACGACACCCGATTTAGACCATGACAACTTGTAACTCTTGAAATGCTAAAAAATTGATTTTTTTTTAACGTACAATTCAAGATCTTCATTATAGAAATACAAATATGCGTGTATATATATATATATATTACTGAAGACTTAAGTACAATGTCAAGAAAATTAATCATACAAACTCTCATATAAGGGGAATACATATTACAGATAAATGTAAAAAATACCTCATATTGGGGAATTGAACATGTCTCAATATCTCAACTTAACCCTTAAGCATATGTACTAGGCCTCATTGCCATTAAAATTTGATTTTCAAGTAAAGGCTTGTAAAAGGGGAAAATGTGATTATCTCTAACTCTCATGGATACTCATAGTACACACACATGACATAATAAAAAGATATTATCTTATAGAATAATACTATTTAGCATCACTAGTGCTTGACACCATATCAATGTGGCACTAAATGATAAGTTGAATTAAATGGATTATTTATTTATTCATTTAATTCACTTATCATTTAATAACTTATTAGATGTTACATAGACTGGTACTAAACACCACTAGAGCTACATAGCATTATTTTATCTTCTATAAGTCTTTTAAAAAGGCAACTTTTAAAATTCGTTAGAGTTGAATTTAGGGTTAATTTCACAACTGGTTCCCAATATTTACACTTTCTATCAGTTAAATCCCTAACATTTTTTTCAATGTCGTAGGTCCCCATCCTCTCATAAATTGACTCATGTGGACATCTCTGCCATTACTTTTTAAATAAAAGCAAGAAAAAAATAAAAATAGTAAAAATAAAAAGGAAAATAAAAATAAAAATTCTGCCTCCCTATCTAGCTAACTACCAAATTTAATCATATCATTAATATGACCGATAATAACAAATAGTTGCAACATATTTCTTTTTTAGGAAAACCCTCATTTTTTATCATTTCTGACATCAGTAAGAGAAACAAGTAGCAAAATTATGAGTCTTCTCTTTTGCTGCTAGAAATGACTATCAGAATTTGTTATTTACAGCTTTATGCTGAGTTTGAATGTGAGTGAGTAACTAAGTACGTATGGTGGAAGAAACTATTTTCTTTTTTTTTTTTGAAAATAATAAAAAAGAAAATTATTTCTTATTCTTGTTCATTAACTTCGCTCAGCAAGGTCGCTCATTTTTTCCGAAGCTTACTCACCTACCTAGTTATTCACACACATTCTAACTCATTGTCAATGACAAATTTCATTAGTCATTTCTAGTGGCAAAAGAGGAAACCTAATATTTGGTTGCTTGTTTCATCCCCTTGATGTTGGAAACGACAAGAAAAAATTAGGTTTTCCCAAAAAATAATAAAAAATGCAAATATTTGTCAATTTCAGTCATGTCGGGGATAGATGTAGAATATATAACTAGATAGGTTTCCCATTTATTTTTACTATTTTATATGTACATCTATATATATTATTTAAAAATTAAGGACAGAAATATCATAAATGACCTTATAAGTGAATTATGAAAAGTTACGGACCTACATCATTGAAAAAAAGATTAGAGATCCAACTAATAGTAAGTACAAAGGTTGGAGACCATTTGTGAAATTAACCCTTCAATTTATGAAAGCTTGTGAGGCCTAGGATATTAAAAAAAGGTTAGAGACTTAATTGATAGAAAGTGTATATGTTGTGGACCATTAGTGAAATTAAGCATTTAACTAATCACATGATGTGATACGTATGACATTTGACAGTAATGATGCTACACGGTATTATTCTAACTTAAATGATTTATTTGACTTAAATTTCATGCTTTTTCAATTTATATTCTTTTTAGTACTAAAATATAATAATTATTATAATAAAAATAAATGTTTAGTAGTTGTATATTTTTATATAGGCTTTCTGATTGAGTTTGTATTGGATTTTCAATTAAAAAATAAGTACTTCGGCGGTTAATAAATGAAAAGGCATAGAATAAATAGTTATAAACGATTTAATTAATGAATTAATATGATATAAAATTACGAAATAAATTCGCACAATAAATTTTTTATCCCACAATAAAAAATTTACTTAAAAGAAAAAAAATAAAAATCTACCATCTTGATTATCAAATACTAATTTTAGTTTTGAAGGCAATCATAGAAAAGGGGCAAATGCAAGAAACATAGTTTAACACTGATTTTTTTATACAAGGGGAACAAATATTGTCCTGAGGCGACCGTCTCGTTACCCCCAAATAAGGACCGGCCATGGTTATTTTGTTGTGAATTGTAATTGTGAAATAATTCTAGTTTTATAAGATAATAATGAGTAGTATTACAAATTATCATTATACTACGCTATAGGGCCATTTTTAAACCTCACTCCAAGCCCCGAGGCCTCCCACCGGGGGGGGGGGGATAATGCTATCATCTAGACTGGACACCAGGTGACAGCCCTACATTAGATAATGGATGGAGATGTATAGATAGTTAGATACATGGGATTCAAGAGTCAATAAAAAAATAATAACTACATTAGAGACTAGTTTTTAGTTTAGATAAATATTAAAGACTAGCTTTCAGTCTAAATAAATAGTATTATAATAAAAAAAATTCCCAACTCCCAACCCCCACAAAAAAAAGGAAAAAAAAAAGAAAAAAAGAAAAAAATGATTTCCACATGAAATGGGACGTGGGCATGATTTCATAAGATATTAATTAATGAGAAGTGGTAGGCAAATATCTGAGGATAAAGAGGCAACTACTCGATGAACTCCCGCCTCCATTTCTGATGACAGCTTTAAATGTTAGCCAATTTAATTTGTCAAAAACCGCTTGTGTTTTTCGGTGGCTAGTTGAATGTAAAGTGATCATAATATATCTTGATTCTTAAAGTTGCTAGTAGCCAATGAGGCCTTGGGACGTAGAGGCCTTGGGTTTCTCCATATAAGAGTTTGTCTATATTTTATATATAGTTTGTAGTCTCTTGTATAAGAGTTTGATTTTTTGTAATTTCCTGTATAGTGATTTTGTATTGTTGATTTCTGTGCGTTATGTTTTAAAAGGATATATATATATATATATACTTATAGTATCATAATACGGATTGTAATTATACTTCAAAAAAAATACTCCCTCCGTCTCACAAAGATAAACGGGTAATTAATTTCACACGAATTAAGAAATGATTGTTAATATAGTTAGGAAAATTAATTTCACATGTATTTTCCAATTATACCTTCCTGTATCATTAATATTGAATTGTATTGGTAGTTGGTGTGGATGATTAATTAAGGACAAAACATGAAATAAAAAATTAAATGCATGCTCCATTTAGTAAGTGATATATCTTTATGGGACGGACGAAAATGAAATACAAAACTATTTTTGTGGGACGGAGAGAGTAAATAAAGTTACTAGTAAATCCTAAATTGGAAGTTCACTGTTCCAACTTCCAATATACTTCATCGATCTCACAAAAATACTCTCTTTTCATTTGTCACATAGATTAAGAAAATTTAATTAATGTTGTTGAAAAGGTACAATTTAAGAGTATATTTCCTATTATACATTTATAGTTATTGAATATCTCACCTTAAGATCCGTTTGGTTAGATTTATAAATCAATTTATAAAGAGAATTTATAATGAGTGGAAATGAGTGGTGGAGATTTAATTCAAATTTGAAATGTGTGATGATTGTTGAGTAATTGTCAAATCAACAGTCAAATTATGGTAAGTGAATTTATAAATTACAAAAATAAAATGTACTAAACAAGCCCTTAATTGTTCATTATTCTTGATTACCTTGTACAAATTCGTTAATAAGGGCACATTGAAAAACTAAAAAATTATTTAAAGAAGATAAAATATAATTTGGGATGAACAAACAAAGAATAGTGAAATATATATATGCAGGACTGGGGGAGTACCATTGATAATTTTTTGCTATCCTTCTATTTAGTCAACTTTTATTCCCCTTTTTTTTTGAAACCTAGTGGATACTGACTTGTATCAGCTTAGAGAATAATAATAATAATAATAATAATAATAATAATAATAATAATAATAATAATAAGAGAAGTTTTTTGACGTTGTAATTTCTCACTTATTGTCTGGCGCTGTGTAAGTTTTTTTACTTTTTTTTATTTCTTCCCTACTTTTTGTAATTTGAATCATTAAGAATCTATTTCACAATTAAAATTCTATATTTATTTTATTATCCAATGTTTGGATAACTAAGAATTAGAACTCTATATTTACTGGACTCTATATCTCATTACGAGTTTAGATAATTAAAAATCCCTTTTAATAATTAAGAGTTTTATATTACTTGACTTTATATCTCATTAAGATTAAAGAGTTTTCACACCTACTTTTTGTATTTATTTTATTATCTATTGTTTGGATAATTATATACGTGGTATTAAATTAAAATTAAAAGTGACTGCTAAATCAACTATATATTACTTTTATTGTATTCAATATGTGTCTGATTGAGACTAAGAATATGTTAATGTTGAATTACTCTTATTCCTCTTGTTCTCCCAGTGCAACGCACATGCGAAGATTATAGTAATAATAATAATACAAAACTGTCTTTAACGTGACCTTCCACGTCTTTAAGCTTATAATATAGCATTGAATTTTTATCAAAAGTTTTCATTATTAGGAGTAAATATATATATATATATATAGACACACAAACACATCAAATCAATTAAGATTGAATGCGCGAATATAACATAAAAGATTCAATATTTAAGTTAAACGATGATCAAATAATGTTTATCTCAGAATTCGCTAAAATTATAAATAAGCAAAAGCTAGAATCAACAGTTAAAACTCAAAATTGGTATTTTCAGTTGAGGGATGGCTCCACTGGATTTTAAAAAAGTTTCCCTCAAAAAATAGGTTTTATAGTGAAAGTGATTTAACGCCATATGTATGGCATTATGCGCTGTCCTATGTAAAATGCTAGATCGGGACTAGGTTTTATGGTAGCAAAATGGACCTGGAATCTCATTTATGAATTGTGCT
>CAVNYN010206772.1:0-19641 GCA_963692815.1 Nyctanthes arbor-tristis | reverse complement strand
TGTCAAAGTCTTTCATGTTAATCACATTCAAATTAGATTTTATTATCATTCCCTCAAAGTCTATTGGTACTGCCCTAGCTATCTCATATGTATCAACTGATCCACCTGATGGCATACTAACCTCAAGTACACTACCAATCTTTTCCCCTACTATGTTCAATCTAGCTAGGCAGGCAATAGATACGAATGAATGTGTAGCGTCAGAGTCAATCAAAATATACACATGAGTGCTAGAGACGTGTAAGATACCTGTTATCATATCTGGGTCCTCCACGATGTCCTCGTGGGTCAAGGCAAAGATCCTAGCCTTTCTTTTCTTTTCCTAAGCTGTGCCCTTGTTTGGCCCACCATCTTTGCATTCATAAGAGAAATGGCCCGGCTGGCCGCAGCGATATCAGACATTCTGCCCCATTCTGCATTCTCCGGGGTGGTATTTCTTGCACTTCTGGCATTGTAAGGGTGCAACTCTCCTCTGGCCACCACTTGACCTTGTGTTCTGCCTTTTATACTGTCCCGTTCGCGGGTTCCTATTCCTATTCGGTCCAAAACACTTCCTCTTTCCGTGATCCCTTTGAGCAGATTGCGCCCCAACCCTCATTCCTGAGTAGGCAACTGTTTGAGCCTTTTTCACCACCTCACCATAGGTGGGGAGATCGAAGGCGCAAACAATTTGCCGGATCTCTAGTCGTAGCCCTCTTTCAAACCTATGGGCCTTCATGTTCTCGGAGCTCACCAGGTGTGGGGCAAAGCGGGACAGCTCTTCAAATTTCCCCTCATAAGCTGTGACATCCATATCTCCCTGTATTAACTGTAGAAACTCCACCTCCTTATGACTACGGAGGGCCTGGGGAAAGTACTTGTCTATGATCTCAGTTTTGAACTGAGCCCACATCATGTTCCTTAGTTCCTCGTCGGTCCTGGTATGGGGCACTGACTCCCACCAATGCCCAGCTCCACCGACCAACTTGAATTCGGCGCACAACACCTTCTGATCCTTAGGGCATGAGATGTGGCAAAAAAATTTCTCTATGGTGCGGATCCATTCTTCAACGGCCAGTGGCCCACCTTTACCGTCAAATGTTGGCGAACGGTGCCTGCAGAACTGCTCAATGGCTGGCACCACAGGGGCAGCCAGAGGTGATGCTGCTGCCAGAGCCGGGGCTGAGGCTGGGGCTGGAGCTTGAGCCTAAGCATGTGCCTGTGCCAATCCTTGCACGACCTGGATGAGTTCTCTTAAGACGTCTGTCTGTGTTGGATGTGCCATTTCCTTGTAAAACAAAAATCGTGGTTGTAATAACTTAAAAAGTACATTCCTTCCAGCACATCCGAAAAATAAAGAGGAACAACTCAGAACGTAAAAAAAAAAATTCTTCATTTATTATTTCTCATGAAAATCCTTTAAGAGGAGTACATCAAAGAGCGTATATTGCTCAAATAATCGGGAACAAGAACAACTACGAAATAGGAAACTAAGTACTACGGCAACTACTCAATGCTATCTCCTGTCTCTAGCCATCATCATCACTAACCCAACCGTTCGACGCCCTAAACCTCTTAGGCGGAAGGGGTATGTCTTCCCAAGTGATGCATGAGTCTGGCCTAGAGTCCTCCAAAAGCTTTACCTCATCTTCTTCCTCTGACTCTTCCTCTAGTTCTTCCTCAAGAATCACATATGGAAACTCATCCGGGATCTCTGGAAACATCTCCTTAGGAATCTCCATAGGAATCTCCTCGAGAATCTCCTCCTCAGCATCTTTCTCTGGATCAGATCGGAAGATCCTCTTCCGGATCCTCCTCTGGATCTTCCTCTGGCTCAAGTGCAGGTACAGGCACCGGGAAGGCTGTAGTGCCATCCTGCACAAGTGCCCCCAATGCGCTAAAAATGTCTTGCAAAATAAATCAAAGGTTATGTCCCCACCTCGAGCCATATAGAAATGAAAGTGGACATTCGTAGCCTCGATTTGCCCATCTTCATCAAATGTGTCTATTAGGTGTTGGATAGATCGAGCTGTGGTCGTCTGGTACCCAAAGTTCATGGCTCGCGTACGAGCTACACAAACACGACCCTGGTGTTCACCCTTCGTCCAATTAGGGTTAGCCACGAAGTTCTCATAGGCTAACCTAGCTACCTCAGCTTGTCCATTTCCGTTATCTGCTGCCATATTTGTTAACCGATTATGCACGATCCAGTTAGTTGAGGTGGTCTTTAATAACTTTTAGCCATATTTCAAGGACTTAGAAAACTTTTCTTTATCTTTGCATTGGTCACGTCTTTCTTAAAATACACTTTATGCTCATATTATGCCCATAGCCAGCTCAAACTCTAATGAAACCCTTTCTTTTCTTTGATAGGATACGACAAATACTTTAACTTTTTGATGGTATCTGCCAATCTACATTCTGTACTCTTCCTTTCTTAATTGCATGCATAAATTTTTCAGGCAGATACAAAAATAAAAAAACACATATAACTTGAAAGCGTCATATCCAATAACTTCCTTGAAAGAAATAAACAAACTTTTACCTGGTGTTGGCGGCGCGAACAACAGCAGGTGGCAATTGAGTTAACATAAAGGTATTTTCTTGTCAAAAAAGTTCTTTAAAGAAGTCTACAGAAACGTAGACCTGTCTCTGATACCAAGCTGTAACGCCCCAAATTCTAAGCACTCAAGACGCTACTAAACTTCTTATTGCTATTGCGGAACTTTGAGGGTAATATAAATATGTGTGGATAATTTTTTTTTTTTTTTTTGTAATAACATAAGAATATTTTGTAAATAGCTTCTAATGTAGCCATTGTTAATAATCAACACTTAAACAAAACCGTTGTCAACTATTTAATGTTGAAAATAACAGCACTGTTTGGATATACTTTAGATAAAAATAAATAGAGGCAACAACGAATAAATGTTTATTCTTTTTTATTTTCCCGTTCAATTGCCATCCTCAGTCATGTCGCTGCCAGCTCCAGACCCTGAAATGTTTGAAATAAAGGAGTGAGTGCTTTGAAGAAACACTCAATAGATTCCCTGCGCACTGATTTTGAAACATTACAACACATATTACGCTATTTAACACAATGTACCCATGAAATTTATGTCTATGGGCTTGTCTTAATACAAGCAAGTCATCTATGTCTATGGGCCCATCAAAAAACGAGCTAAATCTATGGGCTCCCGATTAAGGTGAGCTAAGTCTGTGGGCTCCCAATTAAGGTGAGCTAATTATGCGCATACCTTCATATCTTACCATAATCACATAAGCACATGCATAAACAAGTAACATGTAGTGCGCATATAACTTTTAAAACTATTTTAGTAAGGAATCTAGCTCTCAATGCTTTTCTTTTCCCGAGTTCCGCTATTGGGCACTAGTACGTCAAATCCGGCATCTCGTCTATCAAATAATAAATAGATTTTAAGTTAGAAATTTGGAAATATTGGAAATTAAATAAAAGTATAGATTTAAATGTGAACTTATAGGAGTTTGGGTTAAAACATACATTAGGGCTTGGGTAGAGTATTTTAAAGGTTGAGGAATTAGGATGGGTGAAACCGGAACTTTAGGGACTGAAATAGAGTATCTCAAAAATCAAGGTATTAAAATCGACTGAATAAAAAGTTCTCGGCCAACAAGGATTCTTTTAGAAATAAAGGGTTAAAATCAGTTTGACTGAAAGATTTTGAGTCAACTTAGACTCTTTTAAAACTGAAGGGACTGAACTCGGCTGTAATCCAAGATTTGGGATCAACTAAAATATTAATCAGACAATAGGAGCTAAAACGACATAGACCAATACTCAGGGACTCGAGTTGAAAATTAGGATTCAATTAATTCCCAATTCCCAATCCCTGACTCCCATTTTGTTTGGGGTCGAGGATCGGAGTGAGAGAGAGTCTGAAATCGAGGCTCGGTTCATGGTGCCTCGGGTTCGAGGAAGCGAAGGGTTCCATGGATGGTGAGGCTCGAGCGGTGGAGAGGGAGTCGGGGGTTCATGGCTGGGTTTCAAAGCCTTTGGGTTCGTTGGGGAGGTTCACAACGCGGGTGAAGAGTCGCGGTTCGGGACTCACTCAAAGCTGCGCGAAAGAGAGGCCGTAGGTCCAGGGATTGGCTTGAGGGGTTTCGGTTGGGTTTTGGTTTGGGGCGAGGTGATGGCTCACGAGGAGAATGGGGTTCCAGGGGAGCAGATGGGTTCTCGGGTGTTGGTCGATAGTGGTGGTTCGAGGGCATGCCATGTGTGGGCTCGAGTTTGCGGCCGTTGGGGAGGCGATTTGGGTAAGATATCGCGGTCGACAGTGGAGGTAAATTCCATGGGCTCTTGACATCAACTTTCTGAATTTTTTTTCTTTTGGGAACTTGGTTTGAGACGGAAATAGTGGCCGAGATGGTGATGACCGGCAATGGCAGTGACCGCGGAGGCGGTGTAGAGCGGCAGTGGCTGTGGACCGGGTTCAGAAAGGAGGGCAGCAGTGGCTGCCAAAGAACGTGCCTGTGCGTTTTTTTTTGTGTATGTATTTGTGTTCAGATGTATATACCTTTGTGGGAAAAAAACTGATTGTGCTTGTGAGGTTGTCGAGGGACTCTGATGAACCGTTTCTTGGTATGTGTTTGTATTTTGTATGAATGTGTATCTGGCGTGTGCATATAGATTTCTGAGTGTATGTAAGTTTCTCGGATGCTGGTGATTGGACGGTATGGTCTACATACATATATGTATATACAATCGGGGAAACAAGAGTTGGGACGTGAGTGGAATTGAGAGAGGGATAGGGGAAAACTTGATCATGACTTTTTGGCTATATTTGGATTATCCAAAAGTGGGGATAAGGGGTAAACTAATCACAATTAAGCTGGAATTCATTACCCAAGTCTAGTAGAAAACAAGGTCTAACAGAAAACAACGTGGTTCAAAGTTTGGCAGGAATGAACTCAAAATGGGCCTGGAAATTGGGCCTTAAGATTGTTTAAAGGCCTAGCTTAAATGGGCCGAGAATTTGAAATAAGTAAGAATTGGGCTTAGATAAGATTTAGGCCGAAATTTTTGGATAATAGAATTAATCAATTAATTGGCTCGAATTTAAAATTCAGAAAAACAAGATTCGATAATACAAATTTACGTTCTTCTTTAAAATACATAGACGCGATACGCGAATCCCTAAAAATCTTTACCGTGACCAATTATTAAATAAAGGATCATGGTGATAGTGACACGCTCTAATTTCTTTAAAATCTTTTAGGTGGAAATTTTCATTTATGAGAATCCGGTCGCTATAGTAGCAGCCTTGAGCCGATTCATTACAAAGTCAACTAACAAGTGCAGACCATTCTTTGATGTCTTGCATGGGAACAAAGATTTCCAATAGACCAAGGAGTGCCAGGCAACATTCAATGCGCTCAAATGACAGTTGGCCATGCACCCTATTCTATCCAAACCCAGGGAAGGTGATGTCTTGACTTTATATCTGGCTGTATCAAAAGCAACAGTGAGTTCTGTCCTAGCTAGCACAGAATATGGCATTCAAAAATTGGTGTATTGCATTAACCAGGCATTGAAAGATGCGGAATTCAAATGCCCATCTATTGAAAAGTTAGCTTACGGTCCGGTGATCTCAATCAGAAAGTTCAGGCCCTATTTCCTGCGGTATCAAGTGGAAGTTCTCACAATTAGCCCTTGTGCCAAGCACTCCAAAATCCAAACACCTCAAGAAAGATGATGAAATGGTCCGTGGAATTGAGGCAGTTTGATAGTACTTTCAAACCTTGATCTCAATGAAAGGGCAAGCCCTAGTAGACTTTGTGGTCGAATTCACTCAGCCTACGGAGCTGGTGGTTGAGCAAAGAGAACAGTGGGAGATGTTTGTTGACAGATCAGCAACGGACTTCTGTTCAGGTGCTGGGACAGTGTTGGTGGGGCCAGATCATCAGATTTACTGCTGAGCTTACCGTTTTGAGTTCCCAACCACGAACAATGAAGCAGAATATGAAGCACTCCTTGCAGCATTAAATATGGGAAAATAGCGACTCCTAATTAATTGTGAACTAGATCAATGGTGAATTCGGAGCAAAGAAACCACAAATGCTAAAATAATGCATAAAGGTCGGGAATGAAACCAACAATTTCACAATTTTTGAATTACGGCAAGTGACAAGATCAGCAAACAACCAGGCAGATGCCTTAGCAAGATTGGCAACCTGCCCCTGGGCAGACGTCATAACAAGTGTGCTGATTAGGAGGATAGAGAATTTTGTGCTCGACCGCCTAAGCCTGTATTCAGTTCCACACTAGAATTCGTCAACTAGAAAGATGAGATAACCAAATACTTTAAAGAGGGGGTTCAACTAGAGGACAAGTTGAAAGCTCACCATCTACGGATCAGAGCAGCTCGGTTTGCCCTATTGGGTAATGAACTATATAAGAAGGGATACTAGTAACCTTTGCTCCATTACCTAGATGATGAAACAACCGACTATGCCTTAAGGGAAGTCCACTGGGAGATTTGTGGTAACCACTTAGGAGAACAGGCACTCGCTTTCAAAATCCTCAGGCAAGGATATTATTGGCCTACCCTCAGAAAGGATGCGATAGAATTCATATGCAAACGCCATGAATGCCAGTTTTTGGCGACAAGTAACAGATCTCCACATGAAGAATTGAACCCTATCAGAGCCTCATGGCCATTCATACAATGAAGCATCGATTTGATCAGACCTCTACCACTGGGAAAACGTTTTACATAGTACGCAATTGTGGCGGTAGATTACTTTACAAAATGGGTAGAGACGGAAGTCCTGGTTAAGATCACATGACAAAAAACAACAAACTTTGTGTGGAAATCAATATGATCACGGACAATAGCAAACATTTTGACAACGTAAAACCCAAGAAGTTCTGCCAGCAACTTAAAATCAGAAACTACTATGCCACTCCACATCATCCTTGATAAATAGGCAAGTAGAAGCCATGAATAAAGTCATCAAGCAGAGGGGAAGAATTGAAGGAACATGGGCAGAAAAGCTTCCATTTGTGCCCTAGTCGTACCGTGCGACAAGGTGAATGGCAACGGTGGAAACCCATTTTTCAACGACTTACAACATAGAAGCAGTAATTCCACTTGACATAGGTATCCCATCTTACCGTGTCCGGCATCATGATTCAAAACGTAATGACCAAACACTTTTGACCAAACTTGATCCCCCGAACGAAAGGTAACTCTTAGCGGATCTCAAAAATACCACCTACAAACAAAGAAAAGAAAAATACTACAATCGCAAGGTTAGGCTCCGGAAGTTTAGAAGTAGGAAAGCTAGTTCTCAAACGAGTACATCCCGTGCCAGCGGTGCTACAAAAGTCATG
This sequence comes from Nyctanthes arbor-tristis, assembly GCA_963692815.1. NCBI lineage: Eukaryota > Viridiplantae > Streptophyta > Magnoliopsida > Lamiales > Oleaceae > Nyctanthes > Nyctanthes arbor-tristis. Next base: position 12,287 of record CAVNYN010206772.1, on the reverse strand, counting down.
GGAAAGACCATTACAAGTTGTTGAAATCCTGCCTAACGGAGCATACCATTTGGAGTACTTGAATGGGAAGAGGTTGGCACACCCCTAGAATGCGGAATACCTAAAGAAGTATTATCAATAAAAAAGAATATAGCGTACTAAAATTAACAATTGTAAACCAGGCTAACCTTAGCTAGGACAACTTTATCGTTTTCAATAAAAATCATTTCACATTCCAATGTTTGTAACTATTTAAATAGACTAGAGGTGCATCTCAAGGCTCGTTGAGCCCAATTAGGGAAGTCAAAATCTCTAAGCTGGATAAGCCCAACTGGGGCACCAAAGCCCCAAATCCTATCATCAAAGCTTGTTGAGCCCAATCATTATGGAAGTCAAATTCCCTAAGCTAGATAAGCCCCATTAGGGCACCAAACCTTATCATCAAGCCTCGTTGAGACAAAGGGAATTTGACTTCCCGAGGCTACATAAGCCCAACTGGGGAATCAAAGCCCCAAACCTTGTCATCAAGGCTCATTGAGCCCTATTAGGGAACTTGAAATTCCCTAGGCTAGGTAAGCCCAACTGGGGCGCCAAAAACCTCAGATCCTATCTGGATGGCCCAACTAGAATAGTGGAGCGCCAACTCGGTTCACAAAGCTCGTGAACCCAACTAGGGCAATGAAGCCCCCAACACGCAAAGCCGTACAATGAACCAATTATCTCAATAAAAATTACACAAGTCACGAACAAGAATAATGACCATTCAACGAACACCGTACACAGGTGTTTCTAGCTAAGATAACACACCCCCAACAAACATTCCTGATCGGATGGAATTGTCTGAACAGGAGCGTACAAAATCTTCATATCGTTACCTGATCACGCCAGGAAGTACTGGGTGAATCTAAGGTTGGCCTTATTTAGCCAAGCTCAGATTGGGTCAGTTAAGGTCAAGTTTTGTTTCGGACATGGGATGCCTAATTTGAATCTCTGTGGATCGTTCTAGTTCATCCTTTTATTAGCCCATATCCTAGGGTGAGACCTTTGATTTTAACATTCAACACTTAAGGGTCCGTTTGGCTTGTGTTATAGTTAGATTGTGTTATAATAGATTTTCAAATTTGAATTTTTGTGAAATTTGATTGGTTAAATTTTGTTGAAAAAGTGAAAAGTTGTGATTTGATGTGACGGAATTATAATAGATTCCTGTTATAACACAAAACAAGTGAGCCTTAAGAAAAATTTTCAATTTTTCAACTAAAAAAGGTTTTGTAATATGTATCAAGCTCCCTTGATAAGTACGTGTTTGTTAGACTATATCCTGGAGTGAGACTTTTAATTTTAACACTCAACATTTAGAAAAAAAAAATTCAATTTTTCAACTAAAGAAGATTTTGCAAAATATATCAAGTTTCTCTTGGTCGATAAAAACTCCTGGTCGGATAATCTCATCCAATTCCTACACTTAGAAAATTTTTTTAATTATTTCCCGCTAAATGGTGTTGGTAAGTTCATGGTCCTGATTCTTGGTCGGTACTGATTTGTGATCGGACAACTTCATCTGATCTTACTTAGTCCCTAATCTATTAGGAGTGATTGATATAAAATTGGGTGAAATTGACCGACCAGAAGAATAGACACTCACATCTACTGATATCAACTAAAAAGGGATAAAACAAAGTAGCATGACTAGAAACATCATTGAAAGCCATCCATACTTAAACAAAATGACAATAACACAAAATAAGTAAAACATTGAGTGTCTTTAACATAATTGTAGCCCTAGATTGGGGTACGGACAAGTAAATCTAATTCTCAAAGATGTTTTGTGCTAAACAGAAAGATTGTAGCCAACATCTTAGCCTGAGAGCCACCCACACTTAAACGAAAAGATAAGTAAATCTAATTCCCTGCCGGTTCGGCACCCTCTTCCTTTCCCGCTGACCCAACCTTCTTTAGAGCCTCTCCGGAGTTTCTCTCATTGGCATCGCTCTATATGTGGATTATAGGAGCTTGGACTTCAGTAGTCTTCAATATCGGCTCCATCTCCTATTCCTCTTCATCCACTATGATGTTGAGATAGGCCACTTTCTGGGCAGCAAAGTTCAAATCATGCTCGGCCTTTAACTTCTCATGCTTCTCAAAAGGAGAGATCGGATCAACTGAGGGAAGAAGCTTTTTAACTTTTTGAAGCATGACTTCTTGCCCCATGATGAATGAGTCAAGCTGGACTGCCTCATAAAACTTGGACTTGTGAAAGGCCTTGATATGAAAAACGTAGCCGCCATTCATTGCATCCTTTGCCTAGTCGAGCTTGCCACGGAGCTCATCAACTGATGACTTAAATTGTCATTCTAGAACTTGAAGATTTGAATTGTGGTTCTAGATATCCATCAGCCTACCTACCTATTTAGTCTTAGCTAGCTTCTTTTTTAGGGCATTCAGTTCGAACAATTGTCTGTCCCTCTCGTCCTGAAGCCTTTCTGTAAAGTCCACCAAATGTTTGATCTTGGTCTAACAATGTGTAAAAGCGATAAGAAGCTGGCCGGTCAGGAAAGATGCCATGCAGACCAGCTCCATCACGTCCATCACCTTGAAATTCACCAACTCTGAGCCAGGACCTCACAGGCGCCACTGATGCTGGTCAAAATCTTCTCCAGACCTTCAGGCCCTAGATTTATAATAGACTTGGCATCTCTGTATATCTGAGGCAGCTTCTCCTTTTTCTTCGTTAATTAGGCAGCCCTAGCCTCATGAACTGGCAGATAATATTTGTTTACAATTTTTTGGCGCCAGAGGAGGTAGTCACCTGATCGGCATGATCTCTTAGAGATTCAAAGCCAGAAGTCCTAGTCTTCTTGGGTAGAAGAACATTATGCTGTTAGGAAGGTCATTTCTTAGAGGCCCCTCGGGTAGGACCGACACCAGGTCCCTTATGGAGTGATTTCCATATTGTGGTTGGATAGTTGGACTTCGTTTTTCTATACACTAAACGCGGCAGCTACTTACATTTCTTCCTCGTTGCTAGCCTGATTGGATTTCTTACTTTTCTTCTTCAGGAAAATGATAACAAATATCGTCCTCAGAGAAAGAACGGGATGAACTAAACGAGCAAAAATGAAATGAGCAATAAATTTCCCTTAGTATAAATATTAAGTGGAATATGTCAAGTTTGAGAGGGTTAAGACCTGGCTTTCTTTAGATCAGATCAGAATGAAGCCCAAAGTTGTTTGGGTGGTTAAGCCCACTTTCCACAGCTTCTCAAAAGTGAAACTATCTTTATAAAGGGTTCCAAAAAGGTTATCCCCCACAAGCTTGAAGAATCTGTTTTTGCGCTTCTTTGCTCGGTAGTCTTTCACTTTGGGCAGAAAAAATGCCATGAGAATGTTAAATAGTGGATTGAAATATGGGATGATCAGAGAGATAACTTACTTACTAAATATAATAAATTTTATAGGAATAGTAGAGTCACTATCTGTGGGGTCGCAAGGTTTCGACCTCTATTCTCCCATAACCCAAAACCAGTCGAATTTCCAATTTTTGATTGAGTCTGGGAAGTCTTGTATTGGATTGGTCAGGCTTGGTCAAACAATAGCGTAATAGAAGCCCAATCCAAATTTGTCCCTTTTGAATCGGTAAAAATGGTTGAAAACCCTAATAGATGGCATAGGTTCTCCCAGATCTTGCAAGAGTATGGCGAACCCCAAGATCAGTCTCCACCTATTTAGCACTATTTGGATAGGGGCCATCTTAAATAACGAAGGTAGCTGGTAACTAAATGAAGGAGATGCAACTTGAGACCCGCTTCCAACATTCCTTTAGTACACGCCATATAGCCAGATGGTAGACGATGAGCCTTCTCTCCTGGTTAGGAAAGGGCGAATTGGATGTTAGACGGAACCTCATCCTTCTAACGCCAAGCTTCAAGTTTGCTCAGTTTCACCCTAGAATTAAGCCCTATTATGGCTCGTCATATCACTTCCAGAGCAGGATTAGAGGCTGAGCTTGGATTCATTCCCAGATCCCAATATTTCTTCGTTCGGAGCGTCTGAGGCAATGTCATTGCCAGCCATGACCTTACCCTCATTGTCTATTTTATCCTGAGGCAATGAAGGCCAAGAATACTTGATCCTAATTTTCAACATCTCGCCCAAAAAGGAAAAAAAAAGATTAGTGAATAGAAGAAAGTTAGAACTGTTTGACTAAACAACGAACGACCACAACACTTCCATGGGAAGAACAAATAAATGGACTGATCAGCTAGAGAGAGAATTTTTGCAAATAGAATTTTGAAGAGTGAAGGTGGAGAATGAGGGGATTAACCCACTATTTAGAGTGGAGTGACACAGAATTTCAAAAGGACTCAAATCTGAACTAATTGACACTAACATCATTATTGTCCGAACACCGCCAAGTATAGAATTCCATGGTTTGACTAACCAGTCAAAGAATGCCATGTGGCAATGACAACTTTGAAATTCCACCTAGGATGTCAGAAGCTTTTTTCACCTAAAATAGAGAATTTAGAGAGAGAATTCTTGCAATATAATTGTTCAACTCCGAACACGATTCCTGATCTAACCACTCGGATCACACGTTCACATCGGACTTTGCTTAGGTAAGAAACCCTAATCAAACCTCACCATCACATTACACATATTTTACTAACTTGGGTCCAAGTTGGAATCCGACGCCAACACTTACTATTTACAATTTAAGAAGAAAAATGATTACAAATTTTTAAATTTGTTTATAATTAATATACTCCTTCCGTCCCAAAAAGATATTCCTTTTTTCCTTTTTTATCTGTCCCAAATTATATTCCTTTTCCTAACTTAATTTTTTAATTTTCTAATATATTCTCATTCATTGTACATAGTAATCAATAATAAAGAACAATTAAAGGGAAATATTAAATAAATCAAAGGGTATATTAGGAAATAAGTTGTTAAATTACACATTTCCAATAACATTACATGATGTTTTCTTAATCTATATGAAAAATAAGATGGGAATATCTTTATGAGACGGAGGGAGTATTTTTTTCGATGAAACAATAAGCTTATTTTTAGACATTACAATATCTAGAAAATAATTGTAGATATGAAAATAATTAATTAATTAGTTAATTAATATACAACAGCAAGAAATTCATGTATATTTAGGATATTTTCTCTAATAAAAAGCTAAATTGACACTATGTTTGGTAACTATTTATAAATATCTCGAATTTATCAACCAGTTTAAAATTCAACTCTTGAACATGGCAATACCATATTTAACCACATATTTGATTTGACTTAAAATCTTACGTTATTTTAATCATTACCTCCACATGGTACAATCAAATCTCGACACTTATATAAAATTTAAAATTTAAATCTATTTATAAATCTACCAATTTATAAATGGTTAACAAAGATTATCATTTTTATTTGTTTAGGTTAAAAAGAAATCAAATGATGTTGTCATTAGTTGTAAAATGGACAACTAATAAATGCGATAATATCAAAAAACAATATTCTTGTTGTTTCTTTCCGTTAACCAAACAATAAAAAGGAGGCAATCATAAATAAAGAGTTATAATCCCACATCGGCAATCATAAGTTTTTGGCTATGACTAAAGCATGTTTTGGGACATTTAATATACCCCACGTAACATCATTGACTAAATTGTTCTCGTTTTCCAATCATAGGTTGATCCTTATCAATCAGTGATTTTTATTTGGTTATGTTATTATCTATCATAAATGGCCCAATTAAAACAAAAATTTACCCAATGGTTTTGTGGTCACTAGATGGACAGGTCAGATAGGTCAACGAAGTTTGGAAGTAGGCTCCACGTGCCCCGCTGTACTCAAACGACCTAAAGACCTATAAGGACTTGGGAGGACCCAATTACCTCATGACCTTGTGTTCACAAGGAAGCTCCAGGACCTTGCCCCTCAGCTCGTTAGGTCACTAAGCTCATGACGTCGCCCTCAGCTGTTTCTAAAAAGGCCTCGGTTGGATAAAAACCTATAAATCCATATGCAAACCTTATGATCGGACCCTGCATTTAATACAAAGGTGGTGGACACCTTCCCATGTAGAGTTTAGGCAATAATTAGCCAAAAAGCAGAAGGCTTACTCAGTTGATTTGACTCACATGCCTCTCTTATTGGCCAACATTAAATGCTTACCATCATTGTGTTCATGTAAAGACATAATAGGGCCTTGGCTTATGGGACTTGAGTTTCTAAAATGCTCAAAATTTTAATGGAAAATTATAAAAAAAATTTATTGTGAACCCTTGAACAGTATTTGTCTTTATTTCACACTGTCAGATTGTTTTCTGGATTAGTTTCAGTACTAGCCAATTCCTGATGTTTCCAATTGACTTAGTCATGACGGTTCAATTCTTTAAATATTGATTAAATTATGTTAACATATTAAAATATTTAGATCGGAAGAGATGTGTGTTATGAAAAATTAGATATTGTTAATACATATTACAAAAGTACAAAAGAAAAAAAACTAAACGGAGCAATAAATAACATGTGTGTTTTCTAAAAAAGTTGGTGTTCATTTATATATAGTTTTATATAGATATTTCGAGAGTTATAAATTGAAAATATCTAAAAATTATGATATGTGTTAAAGATGGCTAAATAATAAATTTTACTATAAGCCAATGAGTTATAAGCCTATTTAGTTAGGGGGCCCTAGGATGTAGAGGTCGCAGGTTCGGTTTCCCCCATGTTGGGTTTGTTTACATTTTATATGTAGTTAGTAGTCTCTTGGATAGGAGTTTAATTTTTTGTGGTCCTCTGTATAGCGGTTTATATTATTGATTTCTGTGCATTTTTTTTAGAAAGATTATATATCTATATGCACTTGTAGTAGCATGATACAGCTTGTAATTTTATTTCAAAAAAATAATAATAATTTCTACTATAAATATTGTAATACATGTATTATTGTTCATCATTTATTCTAGCTAAGTTTATCAGATCTAACATATTTTCCCCTACATTATATGTTGGCAGCCTAATATAAATTACAAAAATTTTCTTCAATATTTTTCTTAGGTTTTTTGTAGACCATTTTTTATCTTCATTAGTGAAAGATGTCGTATTATGGGTAGTACCTATATTGTTTTTCTTTACACATATATAAACGACTAAATATTATAGTTTAAATCTTTTTTATACAATCATGTTTAATCTTTTATCCGTGCAACGCACGAGTAAAATAACTAGTAAACAAATATAATCTATATACATGTAATCAGAGAATGGTGTCTTTTCCCACTCTTTTTCTAGCTGTTTAAGGTTTCTGGCTCTGTAAGATTTTTGGTGATATCATTTAATTCTTTTTTTGTATTTTTATTTTTACCTTTTTTGCAGATTGTTATACTTATTTTTTAAATAATATTCACTTTTTCATTTATTAACCCATATCACATCCTCAATTCACGGTAGTTTCTTTAGCCAAATATTTTAAATTAGGGATCTGTCACTTATCAAATCGAACACGAAATTAATTGAGAGTTTTATTTCAAAAAAAGTACATAGTAATTTTTATGATTTGAAAACTCAAGCATAGCACGTCTCTAAACTAATAAATTTCTAAATACCTGTAACATTAATTGTAAATTTCAATTTTTAATAATTTTGAAGAAATTTTTATATAGTTATTGTAGTGCAATAATCAATTGATTTTTTTAAAAATTATAGTACTCTAATTTGTCGATTCTATAATTAAATTGAAACTTTTTGATAATTTAAGTCCTACTGTATTTAGAGTTGGATTATTTATTTGAGAGATGGACCCAATATTGATATGGTTGCTCTGTAATAGTTGTTCAACAATTTTTATTAAATATTTTACTTTTAGTGAATCACCTCAATTAATTTTTATTTATATATGTATAATTAACTAGTGCTGTAATTCAAACAAGTGCTAAGGCAATTATGTTTCTCACATTCTAGATAGGAGGTCTTGGTACAAAAAAGAATAATTAACAGGTACAAAAAGTATTACTGACAAATAAATTCAAATATAATAGAATGGTTATAAAAACTTATGTTTCATAATATTAATATGATTTAACTGGTTGTATTAATAATTTATATTAAATTTTGTATAAAAATTCGTTGACATTTATTATTAGAGTAATTATAGGGAGAAATATTTATTTGACATGAATAACTGATATTAGCTCTCATCCCTCCCCTTATACGCACTGTATAAAAAAAATGAAATTAACTCCTGTAAAAAGTGCTACCGATAAATAAATAAATTTAAATATGATAGAGTAGTTATAAAAACTTATATCTCATAATGTTAACATATAACTCAACTGACTATATCAATAATTTATTAAATTTTTGTAAAAAAATTTATTGACATTTGTTGTTAGAGTAATTCTAAGTAGATATATGTATCTGATATAAATAACTGATATTTGTTAGTTGGCAAATGTGAATTGATGTTTATATGTAAACAGTGAATTTGAAGGCCCACAGTCATCAAATAAATGGTTGACAGCTAAATATATCACTTTTTCATACCAGATAAATCTATCTCCCTAAAATTACTATTGTTATTATTACTTTTAAATCACGTGCAATGCACAAGTGAGAATTTTTGTATAATATAATAACTACAAATAATAATAATAATAATAATTAATAATAAAAATAAATAAATAATACTCAAATGGATCGAGTTTCTTAACTTATTAGTTATTTGTTATTACTGTTGATATTTCTGTAAATTGATTACGACTTGATTAGGCGAATAGGGGGTAACAACACAGTATGCATTTGCTTCATTGGAAGATATAAATGTTATTATACTATTGAATGATGCTAGTGAAGCGGATTGACAAGTTTGCTATCCCTATTTGATTTTTTTGTAAAGGGAATAATCTCAGTGCCCATCAACTTTCCTGGAACAAGATTATATATTAATGCTAAGAATGCGACTGTTAGCATAAGGAAAAATCTCCAAGATTCCATTTTTTTTTTTTTTAAATATTGGATATTGATTCTGCCATTATTGCTCTTCAGTTTTGCACTCACGTTAGAGAAGCCAACCAAGCGGCCAATTTCCTTGCTTCTTTAGGCCGTATACACTACTTAGTAATAGTCTTTTTGAAGATAGTTCTTTGCATAAACCATTGTTTGGCATAGTTGATGAAGATAATAATATATAATCAGTATCCGGGTCATAGTATAATTTAGTATAGGTTCCGGGTCATAGTATAGTTTATAGTATTTATTTAATTGTTTAGTTTTTATGTCTTGCTCTTTAAGTCAAGTCAAGAGTTATTCCGTCATTTATTAGGGTTTTAATAGGAGTTTAGTATTTAAACTAGAATTAGGATTCATTGTAGGGGTAGTTGTTTTATTAAATGAGATTAATATATTGGATTGTTTTCCAATTATTTCAAATTCTCAGTATTTGATAGTTCAAATTAATGAGTGTTTGATGCCTAGTTTATAGCGTTCGTAAATGAATCAACAGAACTTAGAAGGTGGTCTATCATGGTATCCTTATGAATCAATGGGATTAGATCATATTCATTGAGTTTCACGCTTCTGCCTCCATCGATAGTTAAGATGGATAGAATACAGTTAGCTTCTTTAAGAGTTTGATGTATATGGCTTTTTTGGTTTTATCTTGGAGCAATTTTGGTTAATATCCCCCCGTCATGTATTTCATCGATTGATTTTAATAAATGGGGAGGGGAATCAAAACAAACACCCCCAACTTGGGCTGTGTTTAGGTGGAGGCCTGAGAATCACACGATAATCTTAGGGTACTTTTGAAAAGAAAAACATTATTTTTATTATTTTGTATAGCAATATAATTTATTTTGTAAATGATTAGTTTATTTGGTTTTTCGTATTCCTTCTCGTTTTTAACCATTCATTTGAATTTTTTTAGTATTTAAACATAATTATGAGCTTTTACCAGTTTAAGTGGCGTAGCTAGGAAATTATAAAGGGGATGGCCCAATTGAAAGCTCATACAAGTTATATTCAAATAGGTCATAGTTTTTAAAATATTTTTTGAACAAGTATTGTATTGGCTAAGTTCTCACGTTTTAGACTAGAAGTCTCGATTTCGAATTACACCTGTCATTTCCCTATTTTCCCTCCCCTCACCTATCCCCCTTGTATTAAGAAAAAATTATTTTTTTATTGGAGCAAAAATTAGATTTTAGTAAAGCAAAAAAAGTCAAATAACTAGAAAATTGAGGCGCAGCAATATCGATCGAGTACAAAAACAGCAGCATAAATTGAAATGCACCAATAGTATACGCTTTGGAGTCTCTTATAGTTACAAAGACAAAACAAAGCCAACTAAAAAGGAATGTATTAGATACTTGACGCAGTTGGGTTAATCAAGAATGTGATTTTGGAAGTTCCTTTCTTTTCCTTTAGAACTTGGTATGGTAGGTTCCATTCTTCCTAATGCATGTTTGGATAGATTCCTTTTGTGTGCATTTAAATACACTAATATCTAAGCTAACCTTCCCATCTTTTTGCCCATTTGAGATCAATTTAAGTTTAGAGTTCATCTTAGAGCCGATCCATCTAATTATGGTATGTCTTTCATTATTCACGGCTTGTTTATAGCTTAATTTTATGCATAATGGCATTGTCTCAATTTCTGCGCATTTTTTTCTTTTTCTTTCTTGTGATTTATGAATCTTGTTCATATTTCAACAAACATGTTAATTAGGTTATTTGACATTCCAAATGGTAGTTATAGCAATTGGGTTGGGTTTAGAGCATCTCTAAGAGATTTTTTAATTTCAAAATACTCTCTAATTAGAAAAGGAAAAGCTCTTATGGTTATTATTATTATATACTTATACTCCAATAGTCTCTCTAAATTAACAATGTAACTTGTAGAGTCAAACACACTCTCAATGTTCAATTTTTTTCTTTTTGTGATAATACAAAAGAATTGTGGGGAAGTGAGAAACTCGGATGCCATTAAACCACATTAGTCTTTGATCAATCTCTATCATGAAATGGGCACAACTATCAAAATTCTAATTTTGGAATTACAAAAATTATCTCTAATGTTTCAAATAATAATTTTATATGTTATGGTGTTTAATGAAATGAATATCAGTTAAAAATAAGAAAGGAGAATAAATCACTCATGAAAAAAGTGAAATAAAGAGAAAAAAAATAAAGGGTGTTTTACTCTTTTAAGTTTAATTAAAGATGCATTGTATTTTACAAAAGATGCTCTTTATAAATGGAGAATCATTTTTCATTTTTTTTTATAGTATTACAAAGGAAATGTAAGGGAGAGAAATAGAAGCCAAGTGTCACGCCCCGCATGTTGCATGTCGGTTGAGGCTACTCGCAGACAGGGCCGAGATGCAAGAGGGGTGCACGAGACGGCAGCAAGAGATGTACACGGGCATGGCCGAATGAGGAACCGGCATGAACGGCGCGCACGGCAGAGGACGTACGTGCATGGCCTAGAGGGTCGGCCTAGAAGACGGTAGCACACGGGTGAGGCCAAGGCGCACAAGAGGTGCGGGATGGCATCAAGGAAGGCACGGGTGCTAGGCTGAGGCAGATCTGGGCGGAACGGCGCCGCACGGCAGGGGACGTGTGGCAAGGCCGTGAGCAACGGCCCCGAGGACTATAGCGCGGAGCTAGCCGAATCGGATTAGAAATGTGTGGAACATTCTGGCGTAGAACGCCCTAGAAAATTGGCTAAGTATTGGGGCCGAATTCTGAAGGTTTTCAGCTGTGGAGAGGAGCGTTCACCAACAACAGCTGGAGACGATGGATGTACAGCTGGCCATGCAAGTGGGCAGACGACGGCTGTACAGCTGGGGCGCCAGTGGCCGAGGGGCAGCCATACAGCTGGAACGGTCCAGAACGATGGCTGGTCGAGAGTTGGAACGATGGCTGGTCGAGAGCTGGAACGATGGCTGGAACGTTGCTGGAAAGGCCCAGAAAGACTGCTGCAAGTTGTTGGAACGACGGCTGCACTAGTCAAGGACGACGGCTGTGCCATGGGGCGTACAGCTGGGCCAAAATATGCTTGTAGGAGGCTACCGACAGGCTGAAACGTGTTGGGAGACGGTTGGCAAGTGGGCTGCCATGCCACAAACGCATCCAGGCCCGGCCCATAAAATTTTGTGTTTTTGTTTTATAAATAGGGGTGAACCCCATTGTCAATGAGGAGAGCATGGTAGAGAGAATATGTAGAGAGAGGCTCCTAGTGTGGAGCTGTATAAGTGAGGATAGGAGAGTTAGCGAGGTACAAGAAAGAGTGAAACA
>CAVNYN010206771.1:0-11658 GCA_963692815.1 Nyctanthes arbor-tristis | reverse complement strand
GTCTCCCCCCTGCGCTGCCGGAAATGCCCCCTCCCCCCCCGGCCCATTTTTTTTTTGGGGGGGGGGGGTGCTGCGGGAAATGGCTGCACTTTTGCTGCCATTTCCGGCAGCTTTTAGTTGCCATTCTTGGCAGCCAAAAAGGGGGACCCGGCTCCCCGGTGCTGCTGGAAATGACTGCTATTTTCGGTAGCCTAGGTGCCCACCCCACCCAACTTTCTCTCTCTCTTTTTTTATATTAAAATATATGTATATATATATATATTTTTTTTTTTTTCATTTTACCAAGATACCCCTAATTTTAACTGTGGAATTGACGGTTTCCGTCATAGGGACTTTAAGTATAACACTTTTAAAAGGTCAGGGGGGCTAAAATCAAAGGTTGGGGATGTAAACACAACTTTGTTGAAAGGTTGGGGACGTTAGCTGTAAATTACCCTTTATCATATCATACTGTTGCAAAGTTGAGCTGTAGATTCAGTTGAAAGTATTCTTGGAATTTGAGCTTTTCCTGCTGGAACAACTACAAGAAGCTGTATTCCATTCTCAGTAAATTTGAAGCTTGCTTGGTATAGATTTAAACTTGACGAGAAAGATCTAATTAGATCAATTATTTCACATATGCAATAGGCCATGTCGAGATTCATCTAGCTCTACTCTTTTAAGACGTTATTGGGAGATCACATAACTTATTAATTTATCCTGAACTGGTGTAGTCCCACTTCGAAGTTGTGACATTTGTCTTTCATTGCTTTTTTTTATGAACTAGTGTAGGTTTCTCTTGACATTATTTATGTCGGTCATATTAAGAAAAAATTATATTTTCTTTATTAAATTGTGTACTAGGACTTGTTGGAAAGGTGGACTTCACTGTCAGACACCTGTCCTCATCCACTGAACCCTTTCCATCTTCATGGGGCTTCACTAGCGGTCAACAATGCATTGGAAATGGAGCAAGGCAGGTTAGGAATTATTGTTATCATTTTATTTACTCATTGATCTTGGTTCCCATTCTTACACCATTTTCCATTTTCCCAGTGCTCTGCATATTCTGCCAGTGATTCATCCGAGACGACATGGACTATGCGAGCTACCTTCCCAGAATATGTTGTTGCTCTAGCTACAATTGCTGGATCTGTGCTTTTCACTGTACGGCCATCTCTTGCATATTTATAGCAATAGAATATCTAGAATAATAATGTGCAATGAACATTGCATAGTTCATCTTTTTCTTTTGTGCGTGGTAATTCATGTGTAATCTGATAATACACATGCTTGCATACGTATACGTTGATAAATGCTTGCCTGTCCCTCTATCTTTTTCTAGTACTTAATTTTAATGGTGATTGAAGTTTTTATGTTACTTAATAATTTGTTATGCAAAGACATGCCGCGTTGATGTTCAGGATACTCCCCCCCCCCCTCTTTTCCCTCCCTCCCTCTCTCACATATGCTAAGATTCTTTTTACTTGGTTTGGGCACCTCATCATCTCCAGATCTTTGGTGGTGTTGGCATTGCTTGCCTTCCACTGGGGCTTATATTTTCATTCATCAGACGTCCAAAGGCTGTGATAACACGTTCACAGTATATTAAGGTACTTATTCCTCCCATTTGGACTGATGTGAAAGCATAGTCTTTTCACTAAAATTTCTATGGGTACATGCAACAAATTGCTTCTTAATAATGTAGGAAGCAACTGAATTTGGTAAAAAAGCAAGAGAATTGAAAAAAGCAGCTGATGCACTTCATCAAGAGGAAAGGAATGGTAAAAAGGGCAGAAAATGGCGTAAAAATGTGAAAGCAGTAGAAAAGGTATGTTATGCTATCATTTCTCAACTGTTACTGCTCTCATCTTTATTTGAAGTTAGATACTTATAAGTCTAGGGTCTCTATATTGTCCTCAGTTGTTCTTTGCAGTTGTGTGATAACAGTCAGTTGTATATGATTTCTTCAAATGCTTTGAGTTGCTTACTTGCATAAAGTACCAGATTTGGTTTGTGCTATGCTTTTGGTGTTCCTAATTATACAAGGAACAACTGGGCTTTTCTTCTCTGCTTATGCTCTTTTTCATTATTTATTATTATTTTCTTATATTCTCTCTGGATTTGTGTACGATTATATGCTAATATGATTAGGTGAATCCTGTTTTCTTGATTGAATTTATTTTTTATAACCCTTGGATATCTGAGCGTTAACCTCTTGCAGGAGCTACTTCTCCTGGAAGAAGATGTGAAGGCCTTGGAAGAGATGTACCCTCAAGGTGAAAAGGTGATGAACCCAAACACACCTGATAGCCTGTTTCTGTAGTGAGCTTATAAGTTATAAAGATATCCTAATCCAGAAATAGAAGGCAAATATTGAAAACTTGGTTTCTTAATTCAGGCTGAGGCCTCGTGGGCTATGACTGTTCTTGGCTACCTTGCTAAACTTGTGCTAGGAGTTATTGGGTATGTTCTTGTTACTTGTTTACTGGTCTTTTTACCCAAGAAATTTCAGTGCAGCTTCTTATGAAACATTTAGGTTATCTTCTCTGTCTGAATTTTTTGGATGTTGAATGTCTTCATATATGATCTGGCGTAGTACACTTGTGCTGCTCTATTGCCAAATGCAATGATTGTGGTCAAATGCAATGATTATGTAAAATAACAACATTTGATTTTTACATTATTTCTATAAACGGGTTGGTAAAATGGCATGTCATTTCCATGTAAAATTGCATTTTTGGCTGTCAGTTTGAGCGTTTCCTTAGGGCTTGTGGCTTGATAGTGGAGTCTCTACTCGTCATCTTGGAAAATAAATAATTCTTTGAGTTATGATTAATAGCGACATCACCCTAGTTCAATGTGGAGATTTATTCTTCAAGCTTAATGATTTGGTGCTGTTCAGTATATGATCTGAATGTGTCTTTCTGAAAGATGACTAATGCATCCTGACCTTGAACAGGTTGGTCGTTTCAGTGGCTTGGATTGCACATATTATTATATATTTGCTAATTGACCCTCCAATTTCTGCATTTCTTAACGAGGTCTTCATCAAATTGGATGACGTGTGGGGTATAGTTGAAACTTCTGGAACCTGGTGTCTTTATAGTCTTCTGCTTTGTGTAACATAAACTAACAAGCTATTTATTTCTGGTAATTTTAGGTCTGTTAGGAACTGCGGCATTTGCGTTCTTCTGTTTCTATCTTCTGCTTGCAGTCATCGCAGGGGCAATGATGCTTGGATTGAAATTAGTTTTTATTACTATCCATCCAATGAAGTACGAATACTTGTGGTGTTAGATTTATTTTGGCTGTTTAATCTCTGAATTTATTTTGTACCTTTGATTTTGTATGGTCACTATCAATTTGTGGTTATTCTGATATTTAAACTAAATTACAGATGGGGAGCTACACTCATGAATTCATTTCTTTTCAATGTGGGCCTGATTCTCCTTTGCTCAATCAGGTAAATGTTAATGGGTATACTCTTTTATATGCATTTGGAAATTTCGTAGGGGTTCTATAACTGAATCTTGTGAGGACAACTGTATCACTAGTTCATATAAGCCATGCACTTAGTTGTCCAGGAAATTATTTTCATCGAATTTCTAGCTAATTTTCTTTCTATAGTTTTAACGTTTTAAAACTATTGTCTGTTTCTTCTTGTTGTGTGGTACTAGATTTTATTTATCTGGAATTCTGCAGTCATCTCACTCACGATTAGAATTTCTAATTTTGCTTGACCAAATATTATCATGAGAGTTCAGTATGCATATAGTCTGGCTGAACTTGTTCGATGCCTGTTTGAAAACTCACTGTAATGAGTTTTAATGAGAAATAAGAGAGCATGAATGGGGTAACTGGGGTTGAATGGTGGAGATTTGTGTAGTTCCATAAAATAGATGGACGTGATTGGTTTGACCAATTTTTATTTAAAAATGGAATTGATTTGCAAACATGAGCAGTCTCATTTATACTGTAGGCCGATAAGTAGACCCCTCGATATACTGCATGCTACATACAGGTGTCTACTAAATGTATGCCCTCAATGATTTTTGTTTATTTATATTTTTGCAGTGTAATACAGTTCTGCTCTACTGCATTTGCATACTATGCACAAGCTACTGCTGCTCAAGAAATATTTGGTCACACCTTGCAGTCTCTTCGGGGAATCAAATATTTATACAAGTCAGTTCTTGGTTTCATTACAAGTCTCTAGCTTCTTCTTGTTTATCTGGGTCTGATATTTGTTCCAGTGAATAAAAATGATTGTGATGCTTATGGTCTTGACTGCTTTTGCAGGTATAATGTGTTTCAGATTGGATTTATTGTCCTGGCAGGACTGACTTTCGTATACTACGGAGTTTTTGTAAGCCTCAGTCTCACCGTTAGAATTCTATGCATCATTCTGTTCAATACTCGAGTTCTAATACTCTGTGCCTGTATTTCAACTCGTAACTTTTCAGGGATGGAGAAGAAAAAAGCCTAGTGGCAGATTCCAGCTTTCGACATAAGCATTTATTACCATGAAACACATGCAAGAGGTGGATCTGCTGTTCTCGGTTTGTCTTTGGTGTGATTGATGTAAATTATGTGATGCATGTGCCTTGATTTTCTATATGATGCATTGCTTGGGGCAGAGGGTCGAACATGGTTGAAGATCCAAGCTGTGGAATTTTTATGGCCACATGTTGGTATCGCTGTCTACTGATGTTTTCGTTACTTCTTTCACCTGTTTTCCAACCCAATGTATGTATCATTTGTTTGATTAATACCATGAATTGCCTTGCATGTAGCTATCGGCATTTGATATACTGACTTGAGAATTTTACCATTGATGTAATATATATACCGTACGAGTAAAAGAGAAAAGAACCCAAAAAAAAAAAAAAAATGAAAGAATTCAAGCCCTTTAGCTGCGCCTTCCAGTTGACTCTGTACTTTTCTAATTGAGCAGTAGCAAGCATACAACTCTTTTGGATGCACTAGATTTCCATGAAGATTACTTTATAATGATACGCGGCTTAAGCGAGGAGTTAAAATTCTTCAATTTGGGATGATCGCCCTTTTTCTGTTTTTTTCCTTCATGGGAAAATACTACATCCTTCTTGTTAGTCTTGCTTCCTGGAGTCTCTAATTCTTTAAGACCATCATAAAGTTAATTTTCTCGTTTAACTGTCGTGGTTAAGCATAAATGTGAACAAAGTCATGACCAGGGTAGCTTGGGTCCATGAATGGTATATCTTATTTCTGAATTTTTTTCCCCTATCGTGTTCAATGTTTGGGTTATTATTTATTGGGTAGAATACTTGCATGCATAAACATGAAAGGAAGTAAAGGAACAGATTTATAATATTTAATTAGTTCACCCAATTAAATGTATTATTGTTTGTTATATAACAAATGAATAAATAAACCACATGCGCCACAGAATTTTATAGGGAACTAAAATTACAGTTTTTCTACATTAACAATGTAAATTTGCATAGTTATTTTAAAAATATAAGAAACCATTATTGGTTCATTCGTGTTTTTTAACACTATACAAGCTGTGTAATCGGGTAAAGGTGTCGGTACTTTAGAATTTTTGACCAATTGTCTAAGATATTTTAATTTTAAAATATATAAAAGTAAAAGTATAGTGTTTTCCCCCTAAGTACAAAGTGAAAGTATGTAGATATTACTTATTGGGGAGAATATGATACGTCATACATGTGTATAAATGTGAAATCGATAAATTTATTTATAGTATCAATTCACACAATTAAATATTGGGTTAATTTCAAAAATCGTCTCCAACATTTGAGTTAAGAATTGATTAGCTCTTCAATTTCTTTTTTTCGAACACATGGGTCTGTAACCTTTCATAAATTAGTTTTTTTTTTTTTTTTACAGATTATGTCAATGTTGTTGTTAACTTTTCAAGAGCAGGTTATTGAGACACTAAAAGCATGCTTGGTTAGGAATTTTATCTTATTTTTAATCCCTATTATTATTCATACCTAACATGATACTTATATTTTTCTCTTAAAAAAAAACACGATTCCTACATAACATTCACCAGTCAATTCGCTATGGATATTTTATTCTGTTACTAATATATAAAAGCATGGATATAAGGAAATCTTTGATTTCCTATTTAACCCTTACATATTTTTCTAACTCTGATTTAGAGACACTGGGTATCTACATTATGGAGACACGCAGTACAGTGATATTTTCTCCTTCAGTGTTTTCATGGACTCAAATATGAAGTAATGTAATATCTATGTGAATAAAACTAGTGGACAGTAATACGACACATACACCGAGTATCTCTGTAATCGAGACACATGCTATCTTGAGATCATTCTTCCATGTTTTTCCTTCTAGGGATCTTTGTCAAAGGTGGAGTTAATTCCCCAAAATGCCATTTTACTTTTGCAAAGTTATGTCGGATGTCACTTTGTAACAGAATTCCACCCCAATTAAGCTACGTGATCGACGATGATAGCATAATTGTTTGAATTTCATTGAAAAATTTTGAGATCATCGCTTCGACGACAATAAAGAAAGAAATATGGTTCTTGATTGACAAAAATTAAAGTTCAGTGACTAAATTACAAGACGACACAGAGTGTAAGGACTTCTCGAGTAATAAACGAACGAATCTCATTTGGCTACATCACCCCAACACGTGTATGGCTTCTAAAGTGCCACTTGGCCCGTTACGATTGGCGGAATCTAAAGGTAATTCAAAAACAAATTAATCTTAACTATTATAAATAGGCGATTTTGGTTTTTAGTTTTTCAAACACCCAAGCAACCTCCCTTTACCTCCCAAACTCTAAAAAATTTGTCAAAAATGGCCAAGGTGGAGCAACACCATTAAAAACCCACCAAAACCCTTATTTTTCTTTTGAAATGGGTCCCTTACCATATATAGATTGATTATAGCTTAAAAGATCTCTTTAATTGAGGAATATCGACGCTTTAAAGATACTTTTCCAGTTGGATTACTCGAAGAATATTTGAGGTAAGTAACGTGTGCCTTGGTTCCCCCTCTTCGAAGCTCATATCTTCCATAACTCTCTTTGTTATTCAATAATTGATTGTAATTGCTCATCATGCCCCTGTTGTTTTATTTTGGCATTTGATTATTGATGGTGTATCATTACTTTGAATAGACCATTGTTATTGTTATTGGGCATCGCTAGTGGCGTCATTTACTCGTTTGCTTTTCTTTGTGATGCTATAGCCTTGCTGCGTGGTTTTGGCCATCTTGAATTGTTATTGAATCTTAGTGTATTGCGTTTACGGGTATGAGCGAAGCTAGTAGTGGCCTAACTTATGCTTATCATTGGCTTCCTTGTGTTATTATGACCTTCTTTCATTTCATCATGAGCCAATATATGTCGTTATTCACTAAGTATGTTGTACTCACCCCCCATCTTCTACAATCCTGTAGATATTAAATTAAAATTATGTGGCCAGATCGTCCCAAAGGTAGAGGAGATACATGTATGTGATCAAGATTTCGGCGCGTGGCCGAGGTTTCATTGTAGGTAGCCCATAATACACTTAATTATCAAAGTTCCCAGCGAAAGCGTCTCAACACTTTTGAATTATATTTGTAAAGTTTTGCCCTCGATTTTGGACTTGAAATACATGTTTAAATACTTTCGCTATTGGTAAAATTGGGAGCATGACACACTGTACTTTAAAACTCATCCCATATATTACTGAACTTATGAAAATGTTATCATGTTCATCACTCAGTCAACATTTGATTAAAAATTTAATAGATTCGATGATGTGGCCGGCGCGATTTACTACAAGGCATTTTTGCTGCCTTTTCCCGTGACAATTCTTGGAAGGGAAGAGGAGGGGGTTTTTCTTTTTCATTGTTTTTTTCAATACTTTGTTTTTAAAATTAAAAAGTTAAAAGGTAAAACGATAATTTTATTAAAAATTACAATTCTCGGGAGCGGAGGGGGTTTTCTTTTTCCTTTTTTTTCAATACGTTGTTTTTAAAATTAAAAAGTTAACGAGCATAACGGAAATTTTTTAAAAAATTTAACGGTAATATTGATGAAATTTATCAAAAAGGATATATTATGTGAATTTATAGAAAGTTAGAACGGGTCCAACCGTTTCTTAACTCTAAGATTGAGGGCAATTTTTTGTTTTTTAATAATTATTATAAAGTACAAAGTGAAAGTATGTAGATATTACTTATTGCGTAGAATATGATTACGTGTATATAAATGCGAAATCAGATAAATTTATTTATAGTATATAATTCACACAATTAAATATTTTGAATCACGCGAGCCACACAATTTCGTAGTGAACCAAAATTGTGAAATAAATAAATTGTGTACAGAATAGCAACGATAGTAATCACCATGCGTGAACTGATCACTGATCATCATGACTATATTTGGTTGTTCTAGATATTGATCCACTCTCGCCAAGTGGAAATATCACGAGTCGAATTCAGTGTTCTTTTGCCATCAGAAGCAACTGTGTAATATGGTGAATCCTCCGGAAACTCTGACGGAAGTGACAACCAATACAGGCTTGGTTTCCATTCCGCCTCTTTGATCACCTTCACTATCTCCCTTACGACGATTTTGCTCCCTTCGGCAGACAAGTGAAATCCGTCCCTACATGAAACCCAACATAATACGTAAACAAACATATACTCATTTCACACTTTTATCTGAAATACCATATATATTAATTACGTAAAACAAGTTGTTTCCCAATCCTCTTTTCGCTGGATTGCTTTCCAAAGATTGATGACCTTCAAGTCCATTTTATAGCACAAGTTTTCCAGAGCTTTGGAGTATATACCACAGGATTCATTAGTCCGAGCCTGTTTATCGAATTTATTCCTGGTTTTGACGGCGAAGAAAAAAAAAAAAGGCAAGTAGTTTTTAGATTGAAAAGCATGTTTAAATATCAGAATTTAAGTTTGAAGTACATGTATACCCGTAGTATTCAAGTATCTGAGACTCGTTAACGGGAGGTGAAGTTAGAAAAATCTGCCGATTCTTGTCTGAGAGATCCTGAAAGAAGAAAACGAGAAATATTTGTTGTAGAGAAGGTGACATTCAAATTAATTATGCATGTTAAGTGCCACAAGGCTCGGCGAGCCCAAGCCCAAACCCTATGAGCCAAGCTCGGCTTGTCAAGTTCCAAATGTGCTCGGGCTATGCTTGGGCTCGTGCTTTTGTCAGCTGGTTGGCTCGTTGACTTTCACGTGAGCTTCTCTCTTACGGCCTGTTCGTGTTTGGACTCGTCCAGTAGACGAGGCCAGCAGGCTCGCCAAATTCAATAGTTGTTCGGGCTCTGGCTCGAACTCTAGTGAGCACGAGGCAAGCTTTTGGTTGGCTCGCTGTGAGCGAACTTGCTTAACTTTTTAGCTTACGAGCTTATTTGCGAAGTCTATATTGGATAAATGAAGTAACAAATAACCTTAAGATGCGTGGCAATCTTCTTCATGTTTTCAACGTATTCAGGGAGAGGAACGTGCATGCCTAGCCCACTCGGGTGAGGTTCCACTGAATCGTTACCACCAAAGTACACTATTACAAGAGAAGGTTGGGAAGTTGCATCCTGAATAATAATCACAAACAATTTCTTAAAGGAATTAATTATAATTAACAAAAAAGTTCAAGGAAAAACAGTACCTTGAATTCCACGTGTAACAAAATTGAGGTGCTCTTAATGGACACGTTTATGTAGATTTATCAAAAATACATTACAATTCAATTCTCAATTTAATAAAAGAAAAAATCATTTTAACAAATAATGATTTAACAAATAATGATAAGACAAATGTCGTATACTCAATTCATTTGGCGGTCCCATATCATTTAATGATATGAATCTTTTACTAGAGATGCTAAGATTTTGATGAGTTCTATCAACATTCCTCTTGGATCCATTATTATATATATAAATAAATTCATGAGATGTATAGTTCATAAAAATCGAAAATGAGGATGTATTTCGAATTTAACTATCAACAAACCTTTGGAAAAATCTTATCCAAGACTTCAAGTGCCCTCCTTGAGTTCCAAGAAGAATAACCTCTTAGGAATATGTCAACCTACAAAAATCAAGAAATCACAAAACCTCATCAAACTTACAACACCAATCACAAGTCTTCGGTACTCCTGAAATCCAATTAGAAAATTAGTTACACGAATACTCGATTAACAACTAGTACAATACTACTACAATAACAAAAGTATCAATAACAAGTCAAGTTAACGGATTCAGATAAATAAACCCGGAGAAATAGGATCATTGCCACGCTCCATCACGAGCAAGAAGAGCAAGAAAAAGAATGCAATAAGATTATCGATCGATGTACCTTACGAGCATAGAGGTCTTGCAGTATGGCACCCCAGCCTCCAACATTATAACTTCTTTGCACAATGGATGAACCGAACAGAACGAACTGTAGACGACTTGGTCCTACCATTTCTTCTGCTTACTCTGTATAGTAGTATAGAGTGTGTGTTGATGAGCTGAAATTTACACACTGAGCAGAAGCTAATTGTGAGCCTTTATTTATAGCACAACTTCGTGGGATATATAAAGTGCCTGAATAAATTGAAGTGGTCCAACACTAAAGTTATTATGTAACTTACGCCAATTTCTTTGTAAAATTTACTCCAAATGTTCAAAAGCAAAACTTGACTAATTGTACTCGTCACGGGCAAAGATTTATCGCCAGTCACCTACATTTCAATGTGTAACGGAACCCCTTCGGAATTCCTTGAGAATCATTACTAGCCGAAGCTCACGAGGGACGAAGAACGAAGTCCTTAGTTGGATAATAGATGTGTGGCTTTGGAAAGGACGTGGGGAAAAATGAGGAAAGGACAATGCCATAAATCCACCCCATCTTGTGGCAGATCTAGATTTTTTTAGTAGTACGGGCTACAAAAAGGAAATATTTAATTTGACTAAGATAATTTATAAGAAAATTAAAAATTCTATATAAGAAAATAAAAAAAATTTTCCTATGAACACAGGCTACAGCTTGGGCCCGCCCAGGCCTAGATCCGCCTTGTGTTCACCTCGTTAAATTACTTATGTATTACAATAATTTATTTCTCATTTATTGCGATATATAAACAATTCAATAGAGTGGATACAAGCTGGGCATAAGATGAGTGGATGTTTAGTATTATCCAACTGGAAATGATGTGTGGGAAGAAAATGCAAGGTCTTTTTTTTTAATCTCTCTCTTTCTTTCCCATACCAAATAGATGGAATGCCAAGGTAAGTATGGATATTGTATAACCCCCACCGTACACATAAAATAATAATAATAATAATAATAATATTATTATTACTATTAATAATAATAATAATAAAGAAAAACGAAAAAAAAAAAAAAGAGTCCAAACCTTACCAACTTGTTCCGATGTGAAGCTGAATATTTATTTCACTTTGTGTCTCCTGGAAATAAGTGTGCGGACCAAGAGGGTTTGCTGTAGTGATAACGGTACCATATATCGGCATATTATTCAAGTTCGAGTCACTAGATTCCTTATTTACAATACTGTACTCAAAGTAAATTTGCTTGTTAATTTTCTCTCCTTTGAACAAAATACATTTATTTTCTTTATTATTTATTTTTAATTTTAATATGAGCTAGATAGGGGAACCATTGGA
>CAVNYN010206768.1:0-90650 GCA_963692815.1 Nyctanthes arbor-tristis | reverse complement strand
TTTATCTTTACACATTTGATCATGATAACCCGTGTTTGACTTATTAGATAGTAAAATTGGCTTGGTTCTTTTTCCTCTCCTTCCGACCTGTGTTTGAAGTCCTTCCAAACAGTGCTGACTTTGGTTCTGTATTTTTCTTTTCAGTTTTTACAAAGTTTCAGTTCTGTACACTTAATTTTTTCTATCAGCATGATGGATATATGAAGGAAAATTGAATCTATGGAAAGGTTAAGGCCAAAAATAGAAAACGTAGAATGTCACCTGCAGTACTTCTGAGCATGTCAATTTCACTTTTATCATATTTATATTCAGTTTCTTTTGAGACTCAGTTTTGAGATGGACATTTGTGCTCTACAGGGACCTCTTGTGCAACTTGAAGTGGAAGGATCTGGTTTTTTGTACAGACAAGTTAGAAACATGGTATTTGATTCAATTATACTGCATGTCTAATTGTTTTTCATAACTGGTGAAGCAAGAGATATTCTGCTTTCATTAGCCATTTAGCCTCAATGGTTCGTTGTATGATGAATTTAGGTTAGGGATGCTCGTGGCCAGAAATTGGATTCTGTGGACTATGAATTCGTCTTTGTATAGAAAATCTATTCATTCTTATTCGTAGAAGTAGCTAATTTGGCCACGCCTTGCAGAATGGTTAGATTGATAACATTAGAATGGCTGAGACTCCGAAGTCCGAACTATTGTTAATAATCCTAACCAATTAACCATTGAGGGATGGAAAATACAGAGACCAATTGATACTCAATCGAGCTGTAGGCAATGGATACTGGAAGCTAGTAACAGAAGCTCATGAAACCGTTAAAAGGAATGAGGAAGCTCTTGGATATCAAAGGACTTTCCAATTTTTGAAAGGAAAACATCCAATTGGAGATGTTACAAAGTAACAAACTGGTTTATAGTTAGGAAGTAGTTATGATTTGGTTATTAGCTTGTTTTCTTTTAAGTTTATAAAAATCTCTGTAGGAATTAGGATTGTCTGAGAAAATTAACTGATTTGAAAAGGGCATAACTCTCTTATTAGCCTCACCTCAGTGATCTCTTTTATTTATTTAATTTTTGGTCTTGTATGATGTATCAAATGGTTTAACTTCTAGTCATTGAAGAACTCACAGGTAGACATTAGCTTAATAATTTAATTTTTGTTTTATAGCTTCTTTATTTCAAAATTTTGGACCGCACTGACTTTAAATCCTGGCTCCGCCCCTGGAGATGCCTTATATCAATTTTTAATAATTTTAGCCACGTAGGAAGCAATTCACTTTACACCATTGGAAATGCTCTTATCATCAGAGCCACGCCAAGCAATTCTCTCTCTCTCTCTCTCTCTCTCTCTCTTTTTTTTTTTTTTTTGGAGGAAACATGCCAGGCAATATTAATATCGAATTTGTGTTCCATTTCAATGTCGTCTCCATTTCCCGCCATTACACAAAATTATGCAAATGAATAAATTTTTAGGGTTTTTCATTTTAGAGCAATAATTGACAAAATTCGGGTTTAATGTATGGACCTAGATAATGTAGGTGACATTTTTGTGTTTGGCTTCCCCCCCCCCCAAAAAAAAAATCTTTATTGGCTTATTTTTTTCCTAAATTGTGGTGGTGTATTTAATTATAATATGAAGGGTTATTTATGTCATTGTATCTAAGAAAAAATTTTAGTTTAGATAAGGACGACATAATTTAGTTCTTAGACCAAATTTTAACTACACCACAAATAAAAGATATTTTTAATAATTAAATCACACTGATTTCACAAATTTAACCCTCCAAATCTAAAATAAAAATAAAAGGATTGTGACACTAGTGGACATAGCCGTCGCCGTCGCCAATGCAAAGACGGTCTCATCTTACCGAAGCTAATTATTGGTTCAAGTTTGTGATTCTTATGCTTTGTTTAATTGGTGTTAACACAGAGTCAAAAAACCAAGAAAATCCCATGGCAAAATTGAAGTTTAAAAAAAAAAAAAAAGGGAAAAGATACACAGTCCCGGAGTCCAACATCTCCATTGTTTAATCTCATGAAACCTTCATAATTCAGATCCAATATTAAGCTCGATAATTATAATGGGTTATTTTCACTTTAGGTCCCCAACCTTTCAATTTTATATTAATTTTGTCCTCATTCTTTTTTTAGCCTACTAAGTCCCCAACCTTTCAATTTTCACTATTAACTCCTATCAAAATGACTATTATATCCTTGATACTTTATTTCCACTATATGTCTCTAACCCTTCAATTTCTATATAATTTTGTTCTCATTATTTTTTGAGCGCTTAGAAGCCCAACATTTTATTTTTTATTATGCTATATCCCAATTAGTACTTTCCATACTGCCATTTTAATTCTTACTGTTAAACTAAGAAATCTATATACTCTAACATACTTAAACACAACCCAACGACAACAGTCGGAAATAATGATAACGGAAAAACTCGATCTATAATAGTCTCTATGGATATCAAATCTGTGTCGAAGAAAGTTGTATTAATCAATGTGGCGAATCAGATTTGATTTTTTGACTATCACAGATCACGAGTTGAATACAAATTGAGTAGATCTACCCCGGAATTGATTTTTTATTTATAAAAAAAATATACCCTAATACTTTAATTCTAATTTAATTTCTTGTCTCTCTTTTTTACTTTCACCTTAATTTTCCTCCGGTTATCTGTCTCAGTCTAATATGATCCACCAATTGTGAATCCATAAAAAATTAGAATTAGTGTATTACGGTTTGGTTTCATTTTTGTAAATTGAAAATAATTTTTTTTAGATCCACATTGATCTATATCTACTACATGATATGTGATCATGATTTGTTGCATTGACTATCAGATCAGAAACGTTTTTTACTCGGATTAAAGTTTGGTGGAGATCGAGTTTTTTTATTATCACTATAGGCTAGGATAGGTGGTGTTTTTATTTTATATTGTTTTTTATTTTTTATTTTATATTGTTCTTTATTTGACTAACTAAAGGTATAATTGTAATTTTATTTGGAATTAACATTAGCAATTGAAAAGTTGAGGACAGAAGTGTTATATCCCCAGTAACACTTTCCATACTAATATTTTTAATTCTTACTGTTAATATCTATTAAAATTTTTATTATATCATTAATTATTTAAATAAAACATAAAGAATAATATAAAACAAGAAATTCACACACTCTAATCCGCTCTAACAGAACTGAATAAAAATTTTAATAGATATTAATAATAAGAATTAAAATGTTAGTATTAAAATTATTAATAAAGATATAACATGACAAAAAAAAGTTGGACTTCTACGCGCTCAAAAAATAATAGGACAAAATTACATAGAAATTGAAAGGTTGAGGACCTATAGTGGAAATAAAGAATCAAGAGTGTAATAGTCATTTTGATAGGGGTTAATGGTGAAAATTAAAAGATTGGGGACGTAATGTAACGTTGGGGACGTAATACGATAATAAATCAAAGGTTGAGAACTTAGTAGGCCCAAAAAGAGAATGAGAACAAAATTAATACAAAATTAAATAGTTGGGGACCTAGAGTGAAAATAACCTTAAAATATCCAACAATTATTTTGACATCAAGATATATAAGCACTAGTTTCAATGGACAAAATTTGTTGTAGAGCACCATGAGTACAGTTACACCTCCACTATATCACTACTTCTATTTGTCTGCTTGAACTCCCAAGTATATTGGCCGGCAGGTTTCTCTATAAAAGTGAAGCTGTAACATTCCGTAAAATCTTACAAACAAATTAATCAATATGATCGTTATTTTGATAATAATGGGGAATTACTTGAATTTCTAATGTTAAACGATCATGACTCAATTGAACACTAAGAAGTAGAATGTGACAATATAATCGTATTGAATTGTAAAGTTACAAGTTTGTCACTCAATTGAATGACAAAAACTGGAGTATGACAATATGATCGTATTGAATTGTTACATGATTGTTACTCAAACGAATGCCAAGAATCAGAAGATGATTATTGACAACATGATCAATATTTTGACGACGAATTGGAATTAGAAGGTGGTTATTGACAATATGATCAATATTTTGACTATGATTGAATAATCCACTTGAGTGTACATCAATTGTGTTACACAATTCAAGGATTGCTACTCGAGTTTGCATTAAATATAATGTCATAGTTATATTTTGACGATGATCGAATAGATACTCGAGTTTGCATTAATTATGTCATATGATTGACGATGATTGGATAACAACTCAAATTGCATCAATTATGTCATACAGTTAAAAGATCATTGCCTAAATGATGCCTAGAATAAAAATATAGTACTTGATTGGTATGACTTGAAATATAACAACCTAATTATAAGATCACGCAAAGTATAAGGACGTCTTAAGCAATAAATGTGTGAACCTTCTTTTGCCACATTGCCTCTTGAAATATACGGCGCCAAATCGCGCCAAGTGTCATATTCTGATTGGTGGAACTCAAAGATTAATTAAAAATAACTAAATCCAGATATTTCTAACAACTATAAATAGGGGGAAGACGGGAGAATTCTTCAATCATCCTATCCCTTCTCTCTCCCTTCCTCTCCAAATCTATATCTGGGTCTTTCTTTTCATACTTTGTTTCTTATTAGTGAATATCAAGAACTTCAAAAATAAAAGAAATTCGTCCAAATGTAGTGAGAGGAGAAAAACAACCCTTAAATCCTATCGAACACTTAGTTTTGCACTTGGAAATTACTCCTCTGCATGTATATAAGGAATCCAATTTGAAACACCACTTTAATTGAGGAAAATGCAGGTTTTGAAGGCACTTGCCAACAACTCAAAGAATCTTTGGGAAAAGTAAATTAAATAGGTGAGTAACTAATACTTTGATTCCCTTTTTGCATTCATGAAGTTTTTGATAAGATAAACATATATTTTGATTGAAGTCTTCTATAAAATGAATATGGATTTTGATGCATTGAAAAGAAAGATTGATTTATTACATTTGAATCACTAGTTGATACTCTACCTTAGGCCTGGACTTTAGACGAGGCCCAAGAGGCCGTGCCTCAGGGCCCAAAATTTTGAAACATTAGGAGGCCCTCAACTGTAAAGAATTATTTTTTATATATAATTCTGAGAAACATATTTTTTTAGTAACAAGTGGGTTCATAGTTGAAT
Source organism: Nyctanthes arbor-tristis (assembly GCA_963692815.1). Lineage (NCBI taxonomy): Eukaryota > Viridiplantae > Streptophyta > Magnoliopsida > Lamiales > Oleaceae > Nyctanthes > Nyctanthes arbor-tristis. The sequence continues at coordinate 85,479 of CAVNYN010206768.1, read as the reverse complement.
TGTCTGGGGACATGAAATTATCGCCTCCTCTCTCAAGTTTGATTCCTACTAAGGCAATTTTTTAAAGTTTTTTATTAAAATTATTTTCTTTAGTTTCTTGTAGAAAATTACTTTTTAGTCTATAAGATAATTTATTTTAGTTTTTTTTCTCAATTAAATTAAATCAATTTGAAGTTTACATAACTTTTTGTTTCAATTCGCACCATATCTTAACAAATATTGGATTTTATATGTTTAGTTTTTCTTTTTCATTTTAATGACTTCCAATTTTTCTGATTAAATATTTTTATATAGCATTATAATCCAGAATATTTATATTTTCCTTTCAATTTTTTTATTTTTCTTTTATGTAAAAATGTTGTCGTTTCAAAAGTTTATCTATATTTTTGTGAGTAACAAATTAATACTAGTAACAAATAAATAATTTTTTTCCTAACTATGTCTTTTTATGTTATTAAGATAATTATTTTGTGTTTTTTCAATTTATTATTTGATTTAGTGTAAAAAAATTCTCATTTTGCACAAAAAATAAAATTTCCCATTTAAAAATATACGAAAATAAATTTTAAATATGTATAATACGATTTAGGGGCCCATTTTTTAAGGTTCGACTCAAAACCCCGAAATCTCTGGTACGGCACTGCTCTACTGTCTTGTCTTTGCTTTGATTTGTTGCTATACTAGGAGTCATCTAATGATATTGAGATGGGCAATGATTAATATAGTATTTACTTTATATTTGTATTACTCTTTGTGGAAATTCTGGTAGGGGTCAACCGAGATTTGAATGTGAATCCACTTGAATATACATGACCATGATTGAATTGATATTTATGTGAATCTTACGAGTGCTACATGTATTAGTTTAACTAGTGATAGAGCCCTCTTGTGCATTTAAAAGTTTTGTGCATTCAATGATTTCTTGAAAATAAATCTCTGAAATGAAAGGTGAATCAAAGAGTTTTATTACTCACTGAATACTTTATACTCATTCTCTTTTCTTTACAATGTTGTAGATAATTGAATACATGATAATTGACAAGCAAGCTAGGAGTTGGAGTCCGCGAACGAGAGTAGAGCTTTGCATGTAGTGGAAACTTATCTTTGAAACTACTACAGATGCACTTATGAACTCAATACATTTTATGTTAATAAGTATGTTTACCTCTCTATAATATATTGTTTTTACGCCTTACAACATATAAGACAACATGAATATATAATCTTTATATTAATTTGAAGCTTACTTTTCAATGTAAAAGCTTTCCAATTATTTGGCTCGGCGATGTAATCAATGAAATATACTCATTAATATAACTTATTGTATTCTTTATATTTTATTGAAAAACCTAATTGCAATGATTCTTTAAAAAATTACACAACTTGTTAGTCTAAGTAATTAATTAGCCCTATAAAATGTTAACAAATCTACAGGCAAGAACACTTTGTTTGTTTTACACGTTCCATCTCCACTATTTGTATTGAAGCTTCTGCTATAAAATTTGTTAACTGATATATATATATATATAAGTCAAGAATATGGGGTATTTTTAGCGGCGGCGTGACAGAAGCCTTCACCAAACAAGGCACTAATATCGAGTACAATTTTATTCACTCCATTTAATATAAATATCTTTACCCTTCGTTAAAGGGATTAGATTTATTAAGAGGGAGAGAGAAATAATAGTTAATAGGGGAGAGAGAGGGTTAAAATCATATCATATGTATCATATATAATACAATAATTTTCAATTAGATTTGGATTCTTAATTACAATTTTCCCCTTCTTTTGCTGACATCATCATGATGTTGTTTTCAATTGGTTTTATTTTTGAAGTTTTAAAATTTAAACTTTTCTTGTTTAGATATTCATTAAGAGTTTTCAATAATTTAAATTAGTTTATTAGTTTTTTATATTTATTTTTTATTTTAGTTTCCTCATTTCTATTTTGTTTAGTATTTATATATAATTAGGGAAAATATATCCACACTACACTTTTTTATAGTTACACCACATTTTTATTGCATTGAAGATCCTTAATCTTTATAACTTGTGAAGTTTGTGTCCAAACAAATCTTATTACATTTTTTTCTAAACCGTTAATTAATTTTTATATCTTTTTTCTTAATAATGGTTATTATTCAAAAAATTTCATTCATGTGTCTTAGAATCATAAGAAAATATATTCTACTTTTATAGATTTTTCTTTTTGACTTATTTGAAAGATTTAAGTGGTTCTTACACCAAAATTTTTAAAAGAAAATCATTATTAGATATAAGATGTGGTAATCGATTGAAGATTAAGAATAAAAACATGGCAAAGAAAAAGTTAATGAGTTAATCTAAAAATATAAAAAAGTGAAGGATATTAAATACAATTAGAGTGTGGTGTGTTTAGTAAAACAGGTGGTGTCAATATAACCACCCATATAATTATGAGTTTTTATAATTTTTATTATCCGCTACCGATGTAAATTTGTCGGCGAGTAACTGTTCAATTTCTTACAAATTAGTATTTTTTAGAATTATTCTTCCTGTTATTGAATTATTCAAAAATGAGCGCAATATAAACTAATTGTCTGGTATTATCTCTATTTATTTATTTATATATTTATTATTTATGTTTGTTTGATTTTCAAAATTTCCTTTACAGAGTCCTTGATAATATCGAAACCAAAATTTATTTCAGAATAACTTAGAAATCTATTTCAAATAACTTATATTACAACTGAAAACTTAGTTCATAATAACTTGGAGCAAATCAATTGATTTATTTATTCTTTTTTTTTGCAATAAAAATCTACTCATTTGCGTCATGCCAATAACTAAAGACACATAATGTAATTCTATTATAATAATATATGACTAAAATTTATTTTCTTGACATCTATGATCTAACTTGAAAATCTTTGTGACTATTTTTTTAATATTTGTTTGTATATCATTTATGTTGCAACGATTAGATTGTAGATGATGTAACTAATTTATTTTTTAGTCTTTTTTCTCCATAAATGTGAAACTTTCAAAATATCGACTGAATTTATGTTATTATTTCATTTGATTTAATTATTATTGTGACTATTTATTGTTTTTTGTAATTTATGTAATTAATTTTTTTATATGAAACATTGAGAATTTCCCGTGCAATGTACTGGTTGAATGTTAATTGATCGATATTTTTATTTGACGGAGATAATAATGAATTTTAGCAAAAATTTTGTGAACAAAGGGACAAGAAATCCACAAGCAGAAAATGAACTACACAAAACAAAAAATTAACATCTCCATTGCAATTATCTGATATTATTTTTCTTTTTAGGATGTCTCACATATGTGGTCCTCTTTATATTAAAAATTCTAACTTGCATTTCTTTGCAAATATATCTCTATTTAACATTTTAATTATAACTATCAATTTTGAATTTTACTCATAGAAATGATACGTCGAGAGAGTACTTTCTTATGAGTATGAAAATTTTTATCTGAACGGGTATCAAGTGAATACGGGTGTATACTCGCCCGATACATATTATTAGACTGTTAACTAATAATATTAAATAAGTTAGATGATTTAAAAGTGTAATATAGTAAATGATTAATTGAGTACATAAATATATAACTATTAATATAGTATTAATAAAAATTAATTTAATGAGTCAAATACTAAATTAAAACTGTATATTTATTATTTTTGCTATGCAAATATGATAATGTGTATTTGTCTAATATTTTATTATTTATTATTATTGAACTTTTTTGAAAATTAATCTTCCCGTACAACGCAAGAGTGAGAGACTAAACTTATAGTTATAATAGTTGATTGTGATATGATTATTTATAGCGATGGAAATAGGACGGACTAGCCATACTTTGGACCGGCCCCATGAGTCTTGAAGTCACCCAGACCCGCCCCAAACCTACAAATTCATATGGCAGGTTAAGACAAGTCGGGTCCTGGGACGGGTTGAGACGCTACCATGACCTACAAAAGGACTCATAAATTTTTTCTCCTTTCAATTAATATTATATGCAATGCATTATTAATTGACGAACGTAAAATAAAACAAAATCTTTATTTAAAATTTTAAAGTTCCCAACATTAACTAATATAATAACATGATTCTTTCAATTTGACAGAAAAATCATTTCAAAAAAACAATATACTAAAAAAATAAAAATAATGAGCCAAGGATTTAATGGTCGATTAGTCAAATTGCTATCTCTAATAATTTCTACACGGTTTTCTAAATAAATTTATTAAAAATAAAAAAATGCCTGGTAGGTCACGGGGTCTATGGTGTGGGTCCAACCTGACTCGCACTCGCCCTGGACCCACGATGGGTCAGATAATATTGCCTCATACTCCTTCTTTTGCCGCGATTAGGCGTGAAGAGTTAATCATAGTAGAAGCATGTCTCTACGGGTTTATAGATTGATATGTCAAATTGCCATCTCTAATTATTTGACTGCTAATTATTGTAACTTTATATAGGTTGGATGTTTGAATTTGTACGATGAGTTTGGAGGAGACCAGAATTATGAACTCAAACATTTTACTACAAATATTCCATGGTAAATTGTAATTCGCATATCAATTCGTAATTTTATACAATGTAACTAGTATATTGTATTTTATTTATAAAATAATGTTCACACTCATACGTCAATTTTGATATGAATGTATACTATAACTCTACTTGTGTAACACACAGGTGAAAAAATCTAGTAATGATAATAATTAGGGGGGAGAGAGATGGTGGGATTTTAGAATATTGTTGTAATTGGTTAACTTATTTTTTTACTTTTTTTTTTAATTTTCTTTTTAAGATTACTTTTTTATTTGGGTAAAATCGGGTTGATATCTTAAGCGAAGCATATTCAACATAGGTCTCAAACTTGTTGACTATTTTAATGTGAGTTAATTTTCAAAATTCAATTATAAGTATATCATCCAATAAAATGCATCAAAGGGAACAATTAAAAGCATTAATTTTATTTTTTTAATTTTGACCTATATCTTTCTTTTCAAACTTATTAATTCAAGTAAATTCTAAATGATATTTACATTTTTCTTATTTTTTAAATTTTTGCTCCACCCACTTTGGCTTCAATCAATAATTTGATTTGACACTATTAAGTTGAACTAAATAAGAAAATTGTTAGTTTCAAAAAAAAAAAGAAAAAGAAAAAAATAAAATTGTATACATTCAAACAAAAAATAAATAAATAAAAAAAGAAAGAAAGAAAATTGAGGATTTCATTTAGGATTTACATGAATTTAAGTTTGAAAAGAAAATATGGATCAAAATTAAAAAAAATGATAATTTTATCTATTCTTTTGGTGCATTCTAGCGGGTTATATACTTATAATTAAATATTGTAAATTAACTCATGTTAAAATACTCGACGAGATCTTTAATTTCATTCCTATATTGAATATATTTCGATTAAAATATCGATATGATTTTGTCCAAATAAAAAAAAATTAATCTTAGAAAGAGAAAAAAATAAAAATAAAAAGACAAGTTGTATTCATATATTGAAATCAGATTCTTAACCGGAATGCAATTTGTTCAAGAATTCATTTATTTATTTTTTTATTATACGTCACGATGAAACTTAATACAATTCCCAAAAAATATATATAATAATAAAATAAAATAATGAAACTTAACTAATGTGAAATAGAGTAAAAGACAAGAGAGAGAGAGAGAGAGTATTTACATGAATGAAGAGAGAAAGATGGTGGGACCTATCTTTTAGAACTAGCCATCTTTTAACAGGGGTATAAATGCTGGAAATTTTTAAAGAATCAGGGTTGATTTTCTTATGGAGCCCGATTTCTAATGAGATGATGTCATGTAGTGTGTGTCAAGTGAGGTGTTAGTCTGTAATTGGAGACCAAGCTCCGTAAAAAACCAATACCGGTTTCATAGCCAGACCATATAAATACCCCTGTTAAAGGGGTGAATAAAATTACACTCACTAATATCGACATTGGCCAGCCGAAACGTTAATGTGGCGTCGACAAAACATATATGACTAATTATTTATACTGAAGGGTTATTTGTGACATTTTACTAAAGGTTACTTTTGCAAATAAAAATAAATGTGGTGTAACAAAAAAGCTAATTATATCTACACCATTTATTTTATTAAACACACCACATTTTTATTAATATAAACATCCATAATCTTTATTTCCTGTAGTATTTAAGCTCCTAAAAGTTTTTATTACATTTTCTCTTGAACTTTTGATTTAATTATCCTCTCATAATGTATTTAGAAAAAATTGATTTTTGTAACTTAAAATCACATGAAATACGCAGTTGTATATCATTAGATATTATGTTTTTGTTTATTTAAAAATTTTAAGCAATTCTCGTAATGAAATTTTTGGAATCAAGATATCACTCGTTATAAGATTTTATGATAATAAGATGTTAAAAATAAAAATATGACAAAAAATAAATTAATAATGTAAGTGTAAAAAATTAAAATACTAAAGAATGATTAATATAATTAAAATGTGGTGTGATTAGTAAAAATTGTAGTGTTAATATAACCGCCCTAGGTCCCTAACAAAAAGTAACTGTAGTGACAATATAATTGCCCTTAAGAAAAATAGGAAAAAATGTGGTGCGGATAGAATCATCACCCAATAAGTAAATAACATATACCGCTTGTTACCCCAATCCATCAAACTCGTTGATTCGATTTCTAATGCTTTTAAGTAACAATGTCAATCTTATATGACAAAAATAACAAGATGTAACATGAAATATTCCTTCACGATGTCAAGCAAAATGCAAGGTTCTTCGACATTATTATTATTATCATAATTTTTTAAGCAAATTATTATTATCATTATTATTATTATTTTTGAAACAATTATAATTATTTTCGTTGTAAACTTGTAATCAAGAAAAAAGAAGTTTTCAATTGGACTTCCACTTTTATTAACCCCGTTTCAATTGGACTTCCACTTTCAAGATGATAATATAAAAAACCAAAAAGGCCAAAATAAATTGCTGCTCTACTTGAGATTTTCTGGGACCCTTTCCAAGCATATTCGGAACGATCCTGCCCTCCGGTTGGGGGTTTGGATAAATAGAAGGAAAATATATGCTGGAATTCTCCAACGGCTATGGCGTCAATAAGGTCCTTAGATACATGTAAATTGGATAATCCTGACTATTGTTTGACGCTCGCCAATGGCCAGACGAAGCAGCAAGTGATTTTACCGGTGCCCATTTCAAGAAGGTCTTCGATACTGATTTCTGTGTTGCCTTTATGCCTTACAGTTGTTCCGCAGCCATTACTGGCTAGGGAAAGGCGCAGAAAGAAAAACATTCCGCTTGAAGATTATCAAACTAGCCGTGAGTTTTTCTGAGAATTTTGCATTTTGTTTGTGGTCTTATTGCTTCATTATTTACGGATTTTGATTTTTCTCTGTGGGATTGGATTGCTTCATTTTGGGCTGTTAAATATATGTTTACTTTGATTTCTGGTTTGTTACTTGGTTGTGGAAATTCGATTAGAATGCAGAAGCCGAATTATTGATTTTGAAGTTCCATGATGTGTGAGCCTTTTACGGAAGAGTGAGCCACCGCGACTCCATTGATTCGATCATCGTTTCATATTTGAGTAATTTGCAGTTTTACCCTTAAATTGGGCGGAAGATTATGCCTGTTCCTGAATGCCAATCCTGGAATCTATAAGCATTCCTTTGAGTTGAGCATTAGACTAATTTCTGCTTTAAGTTTTCTGATTTATGGTACCGCAGTGGAAGATTAACTTCTTTTAAGACTAGCATCCCAACCTTTCTGTTACTCCCTCTATCCCATAAAGATAATACTGTAGTTATTTTCATATAGATTAAGAAACGATAGTTAATATAGTTGAAACATTAAATTTTACCTTATCTTTCCACATATATATCCTTATCTCTCATTAATGTTTGAAATACTTTCAATGCATAGGTAGTTGAATAACAATAATTAATTAGGGGCACGTATAAAAATGATATATTAAATACATGCTCAATATGGTAAGTGAATTATTTTTTTGGACAGATGAAAATGGAATAGTGGACTATATTTTTGAGACAGGGGGAGTAATTTTTAGATTCAAGTCGGTATATTATTGGGGAAATATGCTTCTCAAATGGAGGCCTTTTGCGGATTGTTCTGGCATATCAATAAACTGAATTGGTAGAAGTGTTTCTGTGGATAAACTTTCTAATCATGTGCGCTCAACTATGTTTCCGTGGAGCTTGCTTTTTTGTTCTTGAACTTGTACTTGTCCATTAATAGGTATCAATGTAATTTGACTAGATTTGTGAACTAAAAGACCCTCATTTTTTTATAGTTTCTCTTTTCTACCTATCCGAAGGATTTTTCTTAACAAAAATTATTATACGGACTAATGATACAAATTGAGTTATTTTTAAGGTCCCATTACAATGCTAAATGTCATAATCTTTTCAATTTGAGATTCTTGGGCTATTCATTTAAAAAAATCCCCTTAATTTTGATGGCTGTTGTGTTCTGAATTACTACTCTTATTCTAATCTTTTTATTAGTTGAATAAATCTGTCTTCTCATTTAATTTCTTTCGCCCTTCAATTCTTCACATGAAGTGGGAATTTTTATTTTGCATTGATTAAGTTGTTATATGTTTGGACCCATGGATGTGATCCAACTTGTTTTTGATTTGTCCATTATGAATTCTACGATAAATGATATTTATACATACAAGATGTACAAAATTTGTTGTGTTTACTTAAGTATCATTTGCCTCATCTTCCTTGAAATCACAACCTTTGGGGGTGCATGTAAATTGAGGGGTGTGTGTAAAAATTTTGTACGCATTGTGTGTACAAATAGCACTTCTCTGAATTCTATTATTGACTTGGTACTTAATAAGCAGGAAAGTAAAATTCGTCTTGCTTTAATATTTATTTTCATGCTCTCTCGGCTTGTATGTGAACTAAGAACCAGGATTGATGTGTAATGTAACATCATGATACCTGATGTTCAACTCAAAGAAAGCTTGTAATTGTTTTGACATCCTACATCTCATCCCAAGCAAACCTATCCAAATAACCAGCTGCAAATGTTTGAACCTTCTCTTACTCACTTCTATGTTCCACGTAGATTGACCTAAGACGAAATTCTAAAAATTTCAGCTGCCTCTTCATGTAAGATATCTTTGCTTAATTTAAACCAAAGGACACTGCAGTTTTATGTGATTATTGTACTACAAACTGTATAACAATGTAACCAAATGTTTGGTTAGCACTGTAGAGTGCAGAGAAGTGATTAGACAAGCAGTCCACATTTATAGTTCATTTTACTCATCAGTTTCTTCTTTAGCAGCTGATGGGCTTAAATATTATGATATTGTCGAAGGGAAGGGTCCGGTAGCTAAAAAGGGAAGATCTGTGCAGGTTAGCTATAGCGCAAATATACAGTCTTCTGCTTCAGGATAATGATTTAGCTTGACGTGTCTGTGGATGCTACCTGAACAGGTGCATTTTGACTGTGTGTATCGTGGTATTACAGCAGTGTCGAGTCGAGAATCTAAGCTCTTGGCTGGAAATCGCATAATTGCACAGGTTGTTTGCTTTCTTAGTATGTTATGATGAGATCCCAGAACAGTGATCTACTGAACTCACAAAGAGCAGACAAAATTACTGATACTTAGTTTATGCATTTAAGTAGCCATATGAATTCCAAGTTGGAGCCGTACCTGGGAAAGAGCGGAAGAGAGAATTTGTCGACAACGCAAATGGTTTGTTCTCTGCACAAGCGGCACCAAAACCTCCGAAGGCAATGTATACAATAACTGAAGGGATGAAAGTTGGGGGAAAGGTTACTCTACATTTCCTTTTCCATGTGTTTTTTTCTCACTTTAAGGTTGTCATTCTCTCAAGGTATAACCATCAACTTTTCTTTTTTCCTTTTTATATCACTAGTTGGGCTTACACATCTTTTTGGTTGTATAGAGGACTGTTATCATTCCTCCAGAGGCTGGATATGGTCCTAAAGGAATGAATGAGATCCCGGTAATGTCTTCAATATTTTCAGAAGTTAATTATTTTGCCAAAAATGACTAAGCTGAGGTGAAATCTGCTTTGTCGTGTTTTGTCATCTTGGCGCAAATGGTAGAATTTATTTTAGTACCTCGGAGTTCATTAAAGTTCTTTTGATTTTTATATCTAACAAGGTCCTAATAATGTAATAACACAATTATAAATTATGAAGTAACATCGGGAGTATCTGTTGCGTCGTGCTCGTGCATGCATAACTAAAGGGTGCTTCTTATCAAAATTTTACAGCTTTCTAGATAGTGATTGAATAGCATTCATAAATAATCTTAGCTTCATAGATGGTGAGAAAATAATAGGCTGGGCCAATCGAAGTAATCAAGAATGATCCAGCACACCTACAAGTTGTTGCTAAAGCTTTTCTTGTTCTTCATATTTAATTTGCCTTTTATCACTGGGAATATAATTCTTGAATCATGATGGAAGCGAGTCGATGTAAAAGTGGCATTCTGATTAATTCTTTCTATTTTCTTGTTTATTCGTCATTAAATACATCTTCGATTTTGCTACATTCAGCCTTTTCTTTCTTTGGAGCTTACTGTGGTTCTATTCATTTAAATCAGCCAGGGGAAACATTCGAACTGAATATTGAACTTCTGGAAGTAAAATCACCAGAAGGGAAGTGACACGCATTCAGATCAACGGATTTGTGTATTCAGAAGTGACACGCTTCAAATCCGATATTCTTATCAAATTGTGTTCCAAAAGGAGGCCAAGCATTCTTAGATATTTGATCAGTATCTTCCACTAAATGTTTTGTTCTGTTCACTGATTCGTAACCTTTCGGGTAATTTTTGTAAGGGTAAATTTCATAAAAGGTCCCCAATCTTTGTAAAATGTATCAATTTTGTCCTAGTTCTTTTTTTCCAACGTGTAGAGTCCCTAGCCTTTTGAAACTAGCACGAAAGGTCTCTCTTAACATTGTCCATCCAATTTCACTATTAAGCCCATAGAAAAGGACATTTTTACCATTGACTTAAAAGAAAAAAAAGCATAAGACTACTTAAATAATAAGAAAGAAATTTTTATCTCCTTCACCCACTGATCCAGCTGTTACCACCTTTAATATTTTCGTTACTTCAATTTTTGGGAATAAGTTACTAACATAAGCCTTTGTTTATGCCAGAAAACAAATATGAAAGAATCTAGACTAATTACATCAGCACAATAAGACATGTAGTAAGTTATATTATGTGTGTAACAATCTATGTTATGAGCATAATAAGACTTGCTATTTGAATAACAAGCTATGTTATGTGTGCAACAATATATGTTAATTAACAATCTGTGCTATGGATATAACAATGTGTGATATGTGTGTAACAATATATATTGTATGTGTTACAAGATTTGTTACATGTGTGACAAGCTATGTTATGCATGTAACAAACTGTGTTATTTATATTACAAAGTTTTTTATGTGTGTAGCAATCTATGCTATGAATGCAACAATCTATATTATTAAACAATTTATATTATGGGTGTAACAATATCTGCCATGTGTGTAACAATCTATGCTATGTGTGTTATAAGTTTTGTTACATGTGTAACAAGTTATATTATGTGTACAAGGTCTGTTAGATGTGTAACAACTGTATTATGTGTTTAACAATATATGTTATTTGTGTAACAAGAATCATTATGTTAACAAGTTGTGTTACATGTGTAACAATCTATGTTATTAAACAATCTGTATTATGTGTGTAATAAAGTTTGCTATATATGTAATAATTTATATTATGTGCATTACAAGGTTCTTTAAGTGTGTAACAAGATATATTATGTGTGTAACCGGGTCTATTATATGTGTAATAAGTTATGTTATGTATGTAACGATCTATGTGATTTGCGTAACAAGATTCGTTGTGTAGCAAATTATGTTATGTGTGAAACAAGGTGTGTTACTACGTTTACAACAAACTATGTTATGTGATAACAATTTATATTACGTGAAATAAAAAGTGTAGCGTACCCTATTTCTCAATGTTTTGGATTAAATTTTAAAGATTGTTGTGTAACAATGTATTTTATGTATGTAGCAAATTATGTTATGTAACATTTTATGCTATACGAATTACATTGTATAAAATACAATGTCAATTAAATTAATTTAAAATAGTGAAATATTGTTTATTACATGAATAAAATGTGTAACAATTTCTACTATATAAATTTAAGAAGAAAAAATGAAACAAGAAAAAAAATAAAGAAAAAGGAGAAACGAAAAAGAAAAATAAAAATTTATGCTGCCAAGCCCAGCGGGCCGGTCATTGGCTGGGGGTAGGGTTTGTGGGTGAGGATGGGAGTGGGGGTTGGTGGGGTATTGGGGGAGGGGGGCTTAAATAAGTATTATTTAAAAAGAGAAAATAATAAACATGTAAAAAGAAAAATAACATACATTGTTACACATATAACATGGTGAATTGCCCTGTATTACTGAAATTAAATAAAATGTTAGACGGTATGCATGGAAATAGTTTAGATAATTAAGGGAAATATGAAACTTCCCCTTAATTTTATTGTGAAACGGGAAGAATGTATAAGTTATCCATATTCGCACTAATCTTGAACTCGGCCACTGACCCACTGTAATTGTCCACCCCACTACCCCCAAAAGAAAAGAACAAGAAGAAAAAAAATCCATATTACTCGAATAGTACTTGCTTGATTGAATCGGATCTTAATGAGTACCGAGTTTATTGATTTCCTTTTTTTTTCTCTCTCTCTCCCCTTTCACATTTCTGTTGTTGATAATCATCACTAGTGATATAATTACTCTTATGATAATTGTGTTAAAATCAGTAAAGTGTTACCATTTTATTTATTTATTTTTGATTGAGTGAATATATTGTGAGATAGAAATTCTTTGATGGTTTTCAAAAATATTTAAATAGAAACAACTAAAATGAAAAGGCTTTAACATTTCTTTCTTTTCTTTTCTCAATTTACAAATTTTATCATTTTTTTAATGTGCAATTTTATCAAAATTTTGAGTAACTGCTAGAGAAAAGTAACTGGAAAATCATAACCTTAGATTTTGATACTACTAAAAGTGAAAAGTTGTGAAGCGTTGTCTACTTAAGCTTATCAATTTTCTCTATATATATAAAAAGAAAGTAGTCTGCAGTACAAAAATTTCCCCGCCAAAACTAATTTTTGAAGAGATTTTAAACTTTTTAAGTTCGTTACAGTAATTCTTGCGATCATCTATATCTTTATTGTTATGATTTAAATTGATCAAATTAGATTTGATTGTTTTGATTTTAATTTTCCCTTATCTACTCCTATCTTTAAGATAAGTTTCTTTCTCTGAGTGTTGTGATAATTTGGCTTCATTTAAATTGATGATCAACCGATGAGATTTAATTTTTTTGATAGAAAAAATGTCTGAGATTGGAAAAGCTCCCCGTTTAGAAGATTTTTGTATGGATTTAATATCCTATGTCATCTTTTATAATTCTTTTTTTTTCTTTAGTTATTTTATTAAATATTTTAATTTGTCAAAATATAACATTATACTTTTAGTAGTTCAAATTCAATTTTTAAAGAGAAATTTTTAAAAAATATGAAACACACTACTTACATATATGAAATAAAATTGCTTACCTCAATTTTAAATATGGATCACTTTCTATATATTTTTATTTAATAGATGACTTCACACACACACACACACACTCACTTGATTATATTCAGAAACTTAAATTAGGAATGAAAAGCTATTTGGATTCTGGAACGTAATCAAGTAAATGTAGTGTTATTTATATAATTGTTTAATTTTTTTAACCATTTTAATTGCTTTTTCCATATACTCAAGTTACATTTTATTAGTTTACTATTTTATTTAAATAGACTTTTATAAGGTTGGAGATAATTTAAGTAACTTATTGCGGATTATCAGTAACCTTATCATTTGTCAAACGGAAATAGTTTATTTTAGATAAGTGTATTCATCATCTTATTATAACAACTTATTTTGAAAAATTTCCTTAAAAAATTAGACTGATTTATACCATGTGCTTATTAGGTTACTTATCTTGTAATCATTTAACAATATTTTATTCTCATCGTACATACATTATTTATTTATATATTTCGAAATGTTCTAGTGTATTCACTCAAAAAATAAATAAAATAATTTATAAATAAGTAGTTAATAATCAACATTTTAACATTTATAAAATCTTATCTTATCTTATATATTAAAATATGATAGTAGTCATATGTAAATTTCTCCACCAAAACCACTATCTTACTTATATATACCTCTTTTTTTATTTATTTTACTTTAATAATAGCATATACATATATATAATATATACGCATTACCAACTAATTAAGCTTCAAATTAATCTCTACTATCTTATATTTATGTTTTTATTTTATAACATATATAGAATATATGTAATTATAATATATTATAATATATATAAAATAAAATTATATCTCGGTTTCGGATGTTCAAGTCGAAATATTTTCTAAAAAAATAATTAATTAAAATAATGAATAAATATATATCTACTCTCCAACTTATATATGCTTTTATTTTATATGCTTTCAATCTTATACACATTCTCATATTAATATATTTTATATATACATATATAAGTTTGGAAATTGCAAGTTAATCTCCAATCTTATATATTTTTTAATACACACACACACATATTCCTAATTAAACTCTAAATTAATTTCCAATCTTATGCTATTTGTAATCTATTAGTATTTGATATATCTATTCTACAAGTTTTTTGCAATCTTCAAAGATTTTATATTGCTTTAAAGTTCTAATAGTTGACAAACAAATTTCAAGTCTTGGATTATTAGGACTTTCTCACCATTTCGATTAAGTACCTACTCTGAGATTGTGACATAATAATAATAATAATAATAATAATAATAATAATAATAAAAGAAGTAAATTAAATTAAGTTAGTTTCAAAACTTTTACTAAAATTCGATTCAATATGATAAATCACATATCATAAAACATAGCTATATGTTTACTACTAGCCTATACATCAGTAAAAATTTAAGTTGAGGGGATACAATAGTAATAATATTTAATGATGATGGTTTAGAACAAATCTATATATATATTAAATGACAGTTTGTCTGGCACAATTGCAATTTCATTCTGGCCCAATTAGAAAATCTTTCTCGTCTAAAACTCTATCTGGCACAATTGCTTATATTTCCATACCACACCAACTGTCACTTTTAATAAAAAAAATTGTTACAAATGTAATAATGAAGGATTGAACTCATGACCTACATATTGAGAATATGCTTTTAAACCATTATGTCAACTCTTTTATTTGTTAATAATTTTCATTTATATATTGTTATTCTCGCTTGTTTTCACTCAAAAAAATATTATTATTAACCACATATATACTTTGTTGATGCTAAATTTCGCTTTGAATTAACAAACGAATTTGTTTACGCGGGAAATCCGTATTTGAATTGATTTATCTAATAAATGTGGAATTTGTGGTGAAGTTGGTGGAGTTGCAGAGAAAGTAAATGAGAGAAATAAATAGGTAGAAGACAAAGACTGATGCAAGTAAGGAGAATCCTCTGCTAAGTGGGATTTCCTCCTATTTAGAGCATATAAATTGGTGTGTAATGATTACATACATTAAATGCTTGACCAATAAGAGACTTCCTAAGTATACTTAGTGGGAGCTGTGTCAGGTTATCTCGACCAAATTGTGCTCAATGGCCGTATGGAGAAGACAAATATTTGCTTTTCATTAAATGTGGGTGTCACATCAATCTTTAGGTGATAAGCTAAGCAAGTTGGCAAGCAAGTTGCATGGCGGTTCTGCTGCCTAGGAGGTCGTTACCGCCTAGGAGATCGCGAATTACCTCAAACTAACGCGAGCGAGCGACCTCCAAGATTGACACTGGGTATTCACATCCAGCGATCCCAGTTCACTACACAAGCGACCTGGTTCACAAAGGATGTGGTAGGTGATCTAAGAACCGTAAGCTTGTCAAGCTTGGGCTTCCGACCTAGATTTCAAAGCCTCGAGCTTGTGAGGGCCCTAGATCTGTAGGTCGGGGTCCACGCTGAGTGCTTTCCTGCTCAGCAGACAGGGAGCCCGCATATTTACCTTGGAAGTGACGTTGACTATGACCTGAAAAATACGACCTGACACTTGGATATATTTAAACAAATGCGCCCTCAAGGGCGTTGCTTTTAAGCTTTGAAGAAAGGAGCGCCCTTAAGAATTACCTGTACGCGAGCTTGTCGCGTACGCGTTCTCTGGATATTTTGGATTTTGAATCGTAACCCTCTGCCATGGTAGCCACGTGTTCACCGTTGACCAGCTAGAGGGTCTTGGGAATGTGCGCAAACATCAATCATCACAGACGATTATCGTTCACTGTTTCCCGGGCCCCACCATTCTCTTTTCTTTTTCCTTTTATATTTAACCCCTTCTCCCTCATCTGTAAACCCTTTTTCTTATTTTCTGCAATACAGAGTCTTCAAGGAAGAGGTTAGGTCCCTAGCTTCAGAAGTGGCAGCAAAGCACTTGGCTAAATCATCATCGGCAGATCAAAGCACAGTAAATAGAGTCCTCAGCCACATTTTTTAAAGAGTTCCCATCACTGCCTATTTTCATATCCAACACGTGACCTCGTAAGTTACCCAATAAATTCTTAGCCATTCTTTGAAAAAGGTAAATCTTCCTTCCATTTTTTGCTTTGTCTTCATGGGCAGGTGAGTTTTCTTCAAGGTTAGAGGTTCCTCTGGTTTTTCTGGTGATGGCGAATAATAGTGAGTCTAGGATAGAAGACGCGGGGAAGAATGTGGAAGTGGACCCACAGTGGTCCAAATCTGAAGAAGAGGCCGCGACTCCTGGAGGCTCTGGGTAGGTTGAAGTCGAAATTGACTGGTCGGAGGAGGAGAAGGCGTCAAAAAATGAGGGTTATGACATTGACTGGGATGAAGAGG
This sequence comes from Nyctanthes arbor-tristis, assembly GCA_963692815.1. Lineage (NCBI taxonomy): Eukaryota > Viridiplantae > Streptophyta > Magnoliopsida > Lamiales > Oleaceae > Nyctanthes > Nyctanthes arbor-tristis. Next base: position 68,403 of record CAVNYN010206768.1, on the reverse strand, counting down.
GATAAGGGGCAGCCTCTGGCCAAAGGGGACAACTCGCCTTGCAGGTGGTCCCCTTGGCCTAGGTGACTGTTGAAAAGGCTGGAAGTTCATCTTGGTCAGCTCCAGCAGGTCCTGGTGGGAGGCCACCCGCCGTACTTGGTCCTGAGGTGGAGTGGAAAGACAAGTATTTTCCTTCTAGAATTAAATAGAGTGAGCTTCACAAGTTGAGGAAAAAGTTTAGGATGCCTGACCAAGTGGACCTGTGGGTTCCTTATGAGGGTGAACGAGCTCACTGTCCCCAGAGGGCTGTGTAGCAGTAAATTCAAAGATGTTCGCGGCGGGATTTAGGCTACCCTTACCAAAGATCGTGGACTAGTATTTGTAGTATCATGACCTAGCTCCTACCCAAATTCCTCCAACATACTGGAAGACTCTGATCAGTCTGCTAGTTCTGTGGTGAGAACATGGTTATGATTTTCTGCGACCTGTTGAGTTCCTCACTTATTATCAACTCAAGGCTAGCAGTAGCGGCAAGGGTTGGTACTACATATCGGCCGGACCTAAGGCCGGAGGAACTCATCTCTGGGGAAACTTAGTGAAAGGAGTTCCAAACTCTGTCCTGGGCTGGAAAGATAAGTGGTTTTGGGCAGGAGGGGAGTGGATAACCCTTGGAGCCCCAGGGGAGGCAGAGATTAGGGTTAGGACCACTTATGGGGCATATAGTAAGTATTGCTTCAGTTCGCCCGTTCTCCGACCTATTTGCCCTAATTTTAATCTCTTTCCTTTGCTCGCAGGTTCTGAGAGAGGCCTGTTGCTAACTTCACCCTTCGACAAGGAAGTAAGAGCCACTACTCAACTGAAGGAGAACGACCATTACGCGGGCGACCTTGTCCAGGAGGAGAAGTTAATCAAGCATGGTCTTTCGGTCAAGGAAGGTGCCTACGTCCCCAACAACCCACATAATTGTAAGGCATAGGTCGTTTGTGTTAGTTAAATGCAACTCTTTAGTTTGAGATGACATTTTTTTCACGAATTTCAGGGAAGAAATATTTATCCAAGTCCTAGAAAAGATCTGTCTAAGAGGCCGAAATAAGGAGAATGAAGGACGCAGAGCAAGTCGCTGAGGCCGCGAAAAGGAAAGAGTAGAGAAAGAAGGACAAGGAGAAGGCGGCAGGGAAGAGGAAGCTTTCTCACTCCGAGGTCGTCATCGAAGAACAGCAGCTGAAACGGCAGGATGTTGTTCAGGAAGCGATGCCTCAAGACGTCCAAGCTAGCACTCCTTCCAACTCGGTTGTTGCCGGCTTGAGGTCTGCATCCCAGGGTAGGAATGTCTTTGGTGAGGTCGCCAAGGACCTATTCTTGCTTGCTTACCCACTCGCAGAGCCCATCTGGAGAAATCCAAAGCCAAGCAGGTCCAAGTCTTTGATCGGGTATAGCATGATGAGAAGGGTCCAAGAATCAGACTTGAGTAAGCCGTCCTACCCATCGTGGACACTATGATGAGTGTGCCCCGAGCCTGGTAAAAAAAATAGGACAATTATGCCAAATCCCTACCCACCGTCGACATAGTTCACTCAGCCTCAGCGATGAACACCCGTGCCTCCATTTTGGATACTCAGATCACTGATCGAGTTTTCCAGCTCGTTGTAGACCTTTCCAAGGAGAGGGGGAACTCGGAGAAAACGGCCAAAGCTCAGAAACAGGCAGAGTAAACTCTTCACGATCAGCAGCAAGATCTCGTCGTTCTGAGGGATGAGGCTGGGCACTTTAGAGCTTAATTGGAAAGCTTGAAGAGAAGGAATGAGGACTTTGAGAACCTCTTAGCTAAGGTAAAGTCTAAGCTAGACCGGGCTCAAAAGGAACTGGAAAGCAGGGCTAGTTCGACCGACCCTGTGTCTTATGAGGAGGCCGTGGCCAAGTATAGAAAATCTGATGAGTTCAAGGCTTACTCAAATGGGGTCTTTATTGAGGTCGTAGGGGACATTATAGCTGAGCTGGAGAAGAGACGACCCGAATACGACTTGGGATTTCTCAAGGACCGGATTGCCTAGATGAAAATGGACTACGACTTTAAAGAAGAAGAAGATGAGGCTACTCCAGAATGGGCCATCGTTGTGGCAGACGACCTTCTAGGGGATGCTCAAGTTCAGCTCCTGAGGCTTAGGTAGAGGAACTTTAAGATTTTGTTTTTCTGTGCTTTGTATGGCTTCCCCATTTTAATAAAGTGTCAATTCGTAACTCTTACTGTTTTTGCCGGTTTATTTTAAGTAACAACACGGGCTTGCTAGTTAAAAGCTTAATTTGTGACCCAGCTTTTATAATACTGCATTTAAACTGATTTGAACAATTTCTCGCTTTGTGAACAAGCTCATTCGGCTTTTTAATTTTCAAGTGCTAAGCTCGAGCCTGTTGGCTACCACGTTTGATTTTTACAAGTTGTTTGATGCAGCGAAGCTTCCTTAAAGCACGTCGTGCTTGTATTTTTGAGGTCGTTCCGTTACGTCTTGGCTAGAGCCTAATGACAACAAAATGAAACAAGGTTTCTCTGAGCGCGTTTTATAGATTCAAGGCTGGAAACATAGGTCTTTAGTTACTCGGACCTCTTTACATTGTTTGCTAGCTCGCGTAGCTGTAGGATCTTTGGTTTTTGACCGCTTTAGTGTAAGCCATTGTGTGCCAACATTTCATTTAACGTATACAAATTTCACATGTGTTAGGTCATTGTGACATTGACACCGAAAATTTGAGATCGCATGGTCTCAAAGTTTCGCTTATTAGTTGAGCACATCACGGCGATGACAGCCTTCTATTTATAATACATCTTCAAGTGTTCGGCATTCCAGGGATGCATGAGCTCAATTCCTTCCATGTCCTCATGCTCATACGCTCCGTTCGAAAGAATTCTCCTCACTCTGTAGGGTCCTTCCCATGTTGGTCCTAAGGTTCCAGAAGCAGCCTCTCTAGAAGATATGAAAACTTTCCGGATGACTAGATCCCCAACCTTGAACTTAAGCAATTTGACACTGGAGTTGTAAAATTTCGCACATCTTTGCTTGTAGGTTACATTTTTGACTTCGGCCAAGATTTTTTTTCCTCAAGGATATCAAGCTCGTTAAAGAGCCCCTTGTTGTTCCTTGTTTCGTCGAAATATAGTACTCTTGGGGTTGGGAATCCAAGCTCGACGGGGATCATCGCCTCAGCCCCGTAGGCAAGTGAAAAGGGAGTTTCACCCGTTGCGGTCTTACAGGTAATTTGATAAGACCATAAGACAGCGGGCATCTCCTTGCCCACGTACCCTTTCGAGCTTCCAGTCTGGTCTTGAAAGTATGCTTGATGACTTTGTTGATAGTTTCAACTTGACCGTTAGCTTGTAGGTCGTGAGGATTAGAATAAAAATTTTTTAATCCTAGGTCTTCACAAAATGACCTGAATTTGGAGTTGTCGAACTGCTTGCCGTTGTCTGTGACTATAGCTTAAGGTACCCCAAATCTACAAATTATCGACTTCCAGATGAAGCTCGTCGTTTTCTGTTCGGTAATGGTTGCCAAGGCTTCAGCTTTACCCATTTGGTAAAGTAATCGACGGCCACTATCGCGAACTGAGTTCCTCTTTTTCCCTTAGAGAATGGACCTATGAGGTCAACTCCCTACTTCGTGAAGGGCCACGTTTCGATGACTGAGGTCAACTCCTCTGGTGGGCTTTTGATAAGCGGGGCTAACATTTGACATTTATCGCAAGATTTTGCGAATTCAAGTACATCATTCCTTAGAGTTGGCAGAAGTAACCCTGCCTAAGGACCTTATGAGCTAGGGATAGACCGCCAGAGTGATTATTGCAGACTCCTGCGTGGACCTCGTCCAAGACACTCCTTACCTCGCCTGGAGCTAGGCATCTTAATAGAGGCCTGGCAAAGCTCTTTTTGTATAATATCCCATCAACCAAGGTGAATCTAGCCACGCGATGTTTCAATTTCTTAGCCTCCTTACCTAGGGGACGACTCCCTTCTTCAAGAACTGGATGATGGGATCCATCCAGTTGCAGGTGTTCCCGATCTCCATTGTCATTGCATTACTCTTTTCAACCAACGAGCTGGCGAGCTCGACAACAGGAATACTTTGAAGCTCGCCGGTACCTTTACTAGTGGCGAGTTTGGCTAATGCATCCGTATGACTATTTTCAGATCTCAGTATTCGCAAGAACTCATACCACTCTAAGTTGTCAAGTTCAGAGCTCAGTCTTTCTTGATATTGGGAGAGCCTTTCCTATTTAACTTCGTACAGTCTGCTAGTTTGGTTGACGACGAGTTGAGAGTCACTTTTGATAGCCAAATTCTTGATTCCCATGGATTTGGGCATGTTGAGCCCTATCAGTACGGCCTCGTACTCAGCTTCACTGTCGGTCGTTGGGAATCCAAATCTGACCGCCTGGCAGTGGTACTGACCTGTGGGACTAATGAAGACGATCCCGACCCTTGAGGCTTGACCCATTGAGGAGCCATCTGATACAACTACCAGGTCGGGTTTTCTTCTCCCCCCTGGCTTTATAGTGATGGGGTCAACTCGGCAATGAAATCCCCCAGTACTTGACTAAGCGTCCAGAGAGATTTGGCTTTTGGAGCACCTGCCTTAACGAAGAACTGGTGAGGACTTCAATAGTGTGGGCTAAGAAATAGAGGCGGAGCTTTTTTGATGTCACGACCAGGGCGTAGGAGAGCTTTTCCATGAGCGGGTACTGAGTTCGGCGTCACACAGCGCGTGACTGACGTAGTAAATGGGAAGGTGGACTGCTCATTCTACTTTAACCAAGGCTGTGCTGGCAAAGGATTTTGAAATGGCTAAGTATAAGCTCAAAGTTTCACCCTACTCTAGTTTAGCTAAAAGTAGAGCTAAGAAGAGGTGCTTCTTCAGCTCCTCAAAAGCTTTTTGGCATTCGTCTGTCCATCGAAATTTTCTGGACTTTTTAATAGCGTCGAAGAAATACTTACACTTATCTAGGGATCTGAAGATGAAACGATTTAGAGCCGCAACTCTTCCTGTGAGGCATTGAACTTCTTTAACAGAATTTGGAGGTTCCATTCTAACACAGCCCTTATCTTTTCAGAGTTTACTTCGATGCCCTGCCGGTTCACCATGAATCCCATGAACTTACCAGGTGCGACTCCAAAAAAGTACTTCCTTAGATTTAGCTTCATCATGTATTCCCTCAAGATCTGGAATATTCAGTCGAGGTCGTCGATATGTTTCTTGGTCTGTAGACTTTTGACAAACATGTCATCAACATAGACCTCCATCGTTTTACCAATCTGATTCTTAAACATAGAATTGACAAGGTGTTGGTAGGTTGCCCTGGCATTCTTCAGTCCAAAAGGCATTATTCTATAGCAGTACAGCCCTCTGTCTGTTATGAATGAAGTGTGCACCTCATCCTTTGCAAACATTGGTATTTGGTGATGGCCAGAGTATACGTCCATGAAGCTTAAAAGCTCGTGACCTGCTGTGGCGTCCACCATTTGATCGATCTGAGGGAGTGAAAAGCTGTCCTTGGGGCACGCTTTGTTTAGATCGTTGAAGTCGATACATATACGTCAAGTTCCATTACTCTTCTTGACTAGGACCGGGTTGGCCAGCCATTATGGGTAAAGAGCTTCACGGATGAACTCGTTCCCCAAAAGATTGTCAACTTTTTGAGCTAGGGCTGCGTATTGTTCATTGTTTAGAGGGCGCATTTTTTGCTTCACCGACTTTGCGTTTGGATCAATGTTCAGCTTGTGACATGTGTGTTTTGGGTCAATCCCTTCCATATCCTCTTGTGCCCAGGCGAAAACATCTAGGTTCTTTTTTAAGAAAATAACGAGCTGGGCCTTTACTGGTTCATTCAGTTCTGCACCAATTCTAAGTTCCAAATCGGGTCTAGACTCATCCATTTTAACGACTTGGAGCTCCTCGCTTGGGCTTGAAACAGTTGTGGTTTTCTCGATCTTGGGATCCAAGGATAGGACCTCCAGTTGGAGGGACACCCCAACGGCGTAGTCCAAATTATATTTGCGTACAGTCCGTTGGTCTTCCCGCATCGTAGTGGTCCCGTGTTCAGTTGGGAATTTCATCACGTAATGGAACACTGAAGTCGCTGCTTTTAGCTCGTACAAAATGGGCCTCCCTAGGATTGCGTTGTGGTTTGATGGTACATTGACCACAATGAACTCTGCCATGATTCTCTGTTGACAGGGTTCTTCCCCTATTTCCACCAGCAAAGTGATCTGGTCCTTAGATTCTACAAAATCCCTGATAAAACCTTGGAGCCTGTTTGTATATTGCCTTAGATTCTATCAATATTCATTAGCTTAAAAGTCTTCCAAAACAAGACGTTGACAGAGCTCCCATTGTCAACTAGTGTCTTGTGTACTTTGATCCCAGAAATCGACATAGTTATCACTAAAGTATCAGTGTGGGGGTACAGGGTTTCATACGCGTCCTCATTGTAGAGGGGTTCCTGGCAGTAAATAGTTGGTAACAATTTTGGGCTTCTCGCACGGGACCTCCCCGCTGTCGCTTTGAACCCTCCATGCTCTAATTTCCACTCACTAGGACGCGGATCTCGACAGGAGGTTGGCTATGCGGAGCTCGGGCATTCAAGTCTTCCTGGGGATGAGCTTGTTTGTCCTGCTCTGGGCGTTTAGCTATGTATTCACCTAGGTATCCTCTTTCAATTTCCTGCTTGAGGTGCATGTATTATTCAGTGTCCTGGCCAGACGCCCTGTGGTACTTGCAGTACCTTGTTTGATCTGCGTTTTTGGAAAGCTTCTTTACGGGTTTTGCCTTGGGAAGAATCGGATCATTTTTTATGAGGATGAATATTTGCTTAACTGAGGCGTTGAGCTTGGTAAATGGCCTTGAGGCCGAGGAAGGCGCTTCCGACCTGTGCCTATTCATTTTCCCATCTTGATCCTTCTTTTCCCCTTTGAGGCCAAATCGGTCTTGGGTCATTCGTGAATCACTTCCTCAGCACTGAATGTTGATGTAATTTTTGCTCGTCGCAGGAGCTGTTGGTAAGTTTTAGGCCAGTCTTTTTGTACAGCCTACTAGAAACACGTGTCTTTGCATAGCCCTGACTTGGCAGCAATAAGGAGGGATTCATCTGCCACTTTTTCCATCGTCATGACCTGCCTATTAAAGCGGTTCAGGTAGTTTTTTAGAGTTTCTGACTTCCCTTGCTTTACTATGCCCAACATCTCCTTGGGCGTGGTTCTTGTTTTTCATCCCATGAATTGAGTTGCAAATTTTGAGGAGAGTTGTTCCCAGCTGTGTATAGAGCTAGGAGCCAGATTTCTGTACTAGGATTGTGCATTGCCTTCTAGGGTGAGTGCGAAAGCTTTACACATCACCAGTCCCGATACATTCTGTAACTCCATCCATGCCACGTATCGATGAAGATGAGCTATATGGTCGGTTTCTCTATGATAAGTCTTGATTTGGGGAAGCTTCATCTTCAGCGGCGTAATAGCTTCCTTAACGGATGGCACGAACTGTAAGGGCTTTCCCAAGAAATTCTCAGCCTCTTTTCCTTTGGCGTGTTTCTACTCAAGGTTGATTAATCTTTTCCTTAGGTCGTCCAGCTCATGGACTTGCCGAGTGTTAGGCTGCTGGTCTCCGTAGGTCCTTGTGGGGTGACTAGACGCCTGATTGTATTCCGCGGGAGAATAGGGATCAATCAGTGCTTGTTTATCATCCCCAGGTCGCTGGTGACTTAGAAATTGTTGTCGTTTTGACTCTTATTGGGTTTGAGGCCCCAACCGGTCGAACACGCTTCCGCTAATTGGATTAATTGTGGCTAGAGCTCTTTACGCTCTTGGAGCAGCTAGCGTAGAGCCTTGCATACCTGAGGGTCTGAAGCTCAGCCACCTTTTAACAAATTGCATTAGGGGATCCGCTCGTAGAGGTGTTCTCTCTATGTTTTCAGCCCGTCAAAAAGAGTCTTCTTGTGAAGATTCACTTAAATAACGTGAAGGAGGTGGCTGGTTTCATTGATTCTAAAGCTTCTTGACTTCTTGGGTCAGTGCCTCAACATGCCTGCACAAGGCCTCTGTCTCCCAACTTGGAGGAGGTCGCGAGGGGCCTACATCCGATGATTTCCTCCGTCTCCGAAACTTTGCAAGGAATTCCACATGATGGCTCATTCTTCTTTCACTTTGGTTGTGTTTTTGGCTCATTTTTTAGGTCACCGAAACTTTGAGCTGGATTTTGTAAAAGAATTCCCACAGAAGGCGCCAATTTGTTGATGCGAAATTTTGCTTTAAATCAACAAACGAATTTGTTTACGCAAGAAATCCGTAATTGAATTGATTTGAGTAATAAATGTAGAGTTTGTGGTGAAGTTGGTGGAGTTGCAGAGAGAGTAAATGAGAGAAATAAATAGGTAGAAGACAAAGATTGATGCAAGTGAGGAGAATTCTCCGCTAAGTGGGATTTTCTCCTATTTATTTATAGCATACAAATTGCTGTGTAATGATTACATGCATTAAATGCTTAACCAATAAGAGACTTCCTAAGTATACTTAGCTAGAATTGTGTCAGGTTATCTTGACCAAATTGTGGTCAGTGGCCGCATAAGGAAGACAAATATTTACTTTTTATTAAATGTACGTGTCACATTAATCTTTAGGTGATAAGCTAAGCAAGCTGGCAAACAAGTTGCATGTCGGTTTTGCCACCTAGGAGGTCGCAACTGCCTAGGAGGTCGCGAATTACCTCGATCTAAAACGAGCGAGCAACCTCCAAGATTGACACCGGGTATTCACATCCATCGATCCCAATTCGCTACACGAGTGACCTAGTTCGCGGAAGAGGTGGTAGGTGATCTAAGAACCGTAAGCTTGTCAAGCTTGGGCTTCCTACCTAGATTTCAGGGCCTTGAGCTTCTGAGGGCCCTAGATCTGTAGGTCGGGGTCCACGCTGAGTGGTTTCCAGCTCAGCAGACGGGGCCCGCATATTTACCTTGTAAGTGACGTTGACTACGACCTGAAAAATGCTACCTGACACTTGGACATGTATAAACATACTTGAAGTCTAATTATATTGACACTAAGTTTTTTTTATTAATCTCATCAATTTTTCAAATATACTAAAATGGTCAAAATTAAAATAATACAAACGACCATTACATTCTTAACAATTATAAATGTTTTTTCCCTCATATTTTCTTCCCCCCACGTTCACCATAAAAAACCTAATCAATCTATTTTAATTTTTATAATAAAAGCTATAAGAATCGAAAATAAAAATTTCCTTTACTTTGTATAACAATAAATTGCCACCAACTATTACCCTAATTAATAAGCCAGTTTTTCTACAATGTCTTAAGTTACTTTGTCTGCAGCGTCTCTAAATTCATAAATCTACAAAATTAGATTTATGGAAGAAATAAAGAATCATTTTAATTAATATTAAAATAACTTCATACGAAAAATAAAATTAACAAAATGCATTCCTCAATCCGGTTTGATTCCTAAATAAACATGAAAATTTTTATGTTAACATGTATCTAGTGAATACAGGTATGTACATACTCGATACATATTATTACACTGTTAACTAATAATATTAAATAAGTTAGATGATATAAACGTAAAATATAGTAAAGTATTAATCTAGTATATAAATGAGTAACTACTAATATATCTATATATATACCAGTGGGAGGCACGTGTTGCACGTGTTTAGTTTTATTTTTTGCTAGAATTTGTGTGGACGGTTTAGTATAATTTCATGTAGTTTGATAAGTAAAAATGACATTAAAGTATTGATAATATAGCCAGTACAGATAAGAAGTAGTTATGCTATGTAACTGAAGCAAACCTACACAGTAAATTTCGTTGGATTATTCAAGGGGCACTAATATGTGCACATCCTATGACCAATAAATAGCATGACAGTAAACAAGAGTTATTCCGTGAAACAGGAAAAAATTATATGAATTTTACCATTATCTTCTCCATGATATCTCCCAATCAAGAAGATTATTCATAATCTTCAAAATATACAAAAATATTTATCTCTAACGACAAAGACAAAATGGAAACAGATGAGCCTCAATACCATGAGAGTTAGAATAATATACATCACGAGATAAAATTAGAACTTCAAAGATGAAAGAAAACTCACTGCAATATAAATCATCATGAAAATGGCGATGATCCAGTATCTTCCCATGTAGGAATTAGCCAAGAAAGCTCCTATCAATGGTGTGATATAGAAAGTTCTAGACCAATTTGTTACATTGTTTAATGCAGTCACATTCAATTGGTCAAGCGTAGCGTCAGAGAGTTAACCACATTAGTGCTCATGCTATAGTATGCCCATCTTTCTTAACAGGGAACCTGCATAAAGAATTACCATTACTAAATGGAATCAACAGCTCATCTATATTCTTGAAGACCATGAACTCATGTGAACCTCCTCGTTCCAGATGCCTCTAATACATAAAACTCTATTGCAACTTGTCTTAGTTTAAACAATGCAATAAATAAACATGGTGTTAATGTTCAACTTTGCTTTTACCTATAATTCATCAAGAAAGCAAGGTAACCAGTCCCATCATCCTTCCTCAGATAGTAGGAACTGTGCAGCAGATGTCAAAGATATCATCTAAAGGAACATGGTATCAAACTAAAATAAAGCAAAGAAATCATCTTGATATCTTGCATTTTGCTGCTTGTTTTTGTGTGTTCAAACATCTCCTAGTATTCTATGTTTCTCAAACTAGAGCAATATTTTCCTATAGTCAACCCTACACAATTATTCTTATTGCTCACTTTCGAAGAACCTAACCGAAGGCATATCGATTTCAATAAATTAGGTTGAAGTTAAACAATATTTGAACCCCAAAAAAAAAGTTCTCGATAGATCATCTATGGTTTAAATGTTTATAAATGGTCAACCTTTTAGCAACTAAGCCCATAAGTCAGTTTTCTTTAGATTGCACTCCCCTTTTTAAGCATTATAATTTCCATGATTCTTGTTGTAACCATTATTGATAAGCAACTCTGAAATCAAAGTGCTTGTTTTCCTTATGAATAATAAAGAACCTGCACTACAAATGAGTTCCAAGGCCACCACGGGTGAGGTGGAACATTGCAGTATCAAAGCAAGACTTTGATGCTAAGTCCTACTGATCTTATCATAATGAAATTTTGCATTGGCAGACTTTTAATTTTTCATTGTAAGTCAGGTTTCAAATTTCTTTAGATGATCAAACTTGTAGTTCTAGTAGTGGGTGTACAGTGCACTTTTAGGTTCCCACATTGTATTTTGTCAGGGAAATATTTCTATTAGTGTTTGAATTGGAGTAGGGCAAGAAAAGAGAACCAATAAAATTATAAAACATTATTTAATTAATTAATAAATATATTGTGCATTAACAGACATTTTTGAGGAAGTAAAAGAAGTTAATATCATATCATATATCTGTTATAATGGTAGATTATGTCCGTTACTATGCATTATAAGAATCTCCAAATAGAACTTGGCATTCCATCCCAGATATCTCATATATAGTAAGAATCAGTAAACTGAAATGAAAATCAACTTACGAAATGAATAATTACATTCAAAATCATAAAAATTGTTCATAAGAATGCATCTCACTAATATACATATAAAACAAAAAATGAAACATCAGGACATTCTAGCCTCTTTTGTGCTATTAGCAGTCCCCAAGATACAGAGTTTAGTAATATATATTACTACAAACAAGGCCCTGCATTGAGTTTTAGACAAAATGTAAAATAGACAAAGAGCATAAAGATCACACAGTTCAGCAAAGGCTTACATCCACAGGTAAAGCAAGGAGAAATTTCAAGTAAGTTGTTATAGAATAGAATACAGAACTCAAAATGCAAAAATTATTTGACTTTAAACGTCATCCAAAAGTCAGAACGAAGTACTTAGTAAAGAAGGATGTAAATTAGCAAATCGTAATGCCATATTCAAATGTAATAGCTATCATAATTCCCTTCACTGGCTTCAACATTTAGACATTCTCAAAATTTATCCAAAGTAAAAAGAAAGTAAAAGGTAAGGAATGATTTGCATTGTAATTATCACCAATCATGTATAGAAAATAGTAAAATCTGAAGTGAGGCAAAAAGTATCAGTGTATCATAAAAATATTAATCAAATATATAATTCAGAAGTAATTAGCACAATTAAAATTTCAGTTTTTATCCCTAGCAAACCAAAACCAAGATGGAGAGAAGAATTACAATATGATGAAACTAAATAACCAGAACATGGAGTCTTACTGAATGACACCAGTGGTTGTGGAGCTCAACAATGATTCACACTTCCAAATCTTTGATTTTTTTATTCTATTGTTATAATAGGCTGGATAAAATATAACAAACTTTTCATTTATTATAAATAATGCACATGTATCACTATGTATTCTGTTATCCAATCTTCTCTTTAATTATTAGAAAATTATGGAAATTGAATAGATTCAACATATATACAAACAACAGGTTTTCATTACAGTTTCTAATTCTAAAATCTTAATAGAAAAATAAAGAGCTCTATTGCAATCGTAAAAATAACTAATCAATTCACATCAGAGGAGATTGAATAATGATTACTACATGGCCATTTATTTCAAATGATACACAAAATATCAAAAGCAAAATATGCAGGAAAATCAGTACCATACAATACAATAGGTAAAGTAAATGCGAGAACGATTTGTTGAAAAATCATGAAGAATATACGAAGAAATCATTCCGGAAATCAGGAAATAGAACATATAAAACCAAAAGAAAGTCAAAACTCAAAACTCACATGGCTTCCTGTTTGCACAGCTTACTTAATTGTCTCCCGCTTGCAAATTAAACAGGAAGTAAAGCAATTTTTTTCGCCGACTATTGAAGATTTAGAACAGAAAAATGGAGAGAAGGAAGGGATGGAGATTAGGGCTTTCGAAGAGAACGCTTTGGCTGGAAGATGGTTTCAGACATGTAAAGGGGTAAAATAGGAAATTGGTTCAAAAAGTGTGAGGGTAAAATCGTAATGACACTGTTCTAATGAACAGTAAATTGTAAGAGGATGAATACTAACCTGGGGAGAATCCATTTCTATATATGTTAGATATATATATATATATATTTTTTTTTTTTTGTAGAGGATGAAACTTTTTTTTTTGGTCTTTTTTTAATAGATGTGAAGCCTATAAAATATCCATTGATTTCATGTTGCTATTATATTGTATTTTCACTCAAAGAAAATATTATTATTAACCACATATATATTTAAAGACAAATTATATAGACACTATTTTTTTTATTAATCTCACTAATTTTTCAAATATACTAAAATGATTAAAATTAAAATGACACAAATATATATATATAAGTGATAGTTTGTTTGGCACAATTAAAATTTCATTTTGGCACAATTAGAAAATCTTTCCCACCTAAAGCTCTATCTGGCACAATTGCTTATATTGTCATACCACACTAGCTGTCACTTTTAATAAAAAAATTGTTACAAATGTAATAATAAAGGATTGAACTCCTGACCTACATATTAAGTAACATGCTTTTAAACCATTATACCAACTCTTTTCTTTGTTAACAATTTTCATTTATATATTGCTATTCTCACGTGTTTTCACTCAAAAAAATTATTATTAACCACATATATACTTGAAGTCTAATTATATTGACACTACGTTTTTATTAATCTCACTAATTTTTCAAATATACTAAAATGGTCAGAATTAAAATGATGCAAATGATCATCATATTCTTAACAATTATAAATGTGTTTCCCCTCATATCTTCTTCCCCCATGTGCACCATAAAAAACCTAATCAATCTATTTTAATTTTTATAATAAAAGCTATAAAAATCAAAAATAAAAATTTCCTTTACTTTGTAAAAAAATAAATTGCCACCAACTATTACCTTAATTACTAAGTCAGTTTTTCTACAATGTCTTAAGTCATTTTGTCTGCAGCGTCTCTAAATTCATAAACCTACAAAATTAGATTTATAGAAAAAATAAAGAATCAATTTAATTAATAGTATAACTTCATACGAAAAATAGAATTAACAAAATGTATTCTCCAATTCGATTGGATTCCTAAATAAATATGAAAATTTTTATGTTGACAAGTATCTAGTGAATATGGGTATGTACATACTCGATACACATTATTAGGCTATTAACTAATAATATTAAATAAATTAGATGATATAATGTAAAATATATTAAAGTATTAATCGAGTACATAAATGGATAACTATTAATATATATATATATATATTTTTTTTTTTTGAGGATGCAAATATTTTTTTGGGTCTTTTTTTCCATAGATGTGAAGTCTATTAAATATCGATTGATTTCATGTTGTTATTCTCGCGTTTTTTCACTCAAAAAAATATTATTATTAACCACATATATACTTGAAGGCTAATTATATTGACACTACGTTTTTTTATTAATCTCACAAAATTTTCAAATATACTAAAATAGTCAAAATTAAAATGATACAATAATCATCATATTCTTAACAATTATAAATGATTTCCCCCTCCTATCTTCTTCCCTCTACGTACACCACAAAAAACCTAATTAATCTATTTTAATTTTTATAATAAAAAGTTATGAGAATCGAAAATAAAAATTTCATTTACTTTGTAAAAAAATAAATTGCCACCAGTTATTACTCTAATTAATAAGTTAGTTTTTCTACGATATCTTAAGTTATTTTGTCTGCAGCGTCTCTAAATTCATAAACCTACGAAATTAAATTTATGGAACAAATAAAGAATGAATTTAATTAATGTTATAATTTCATACGAAAAGTAGAATCGATAAAATGTATTCCCCAATCCAGTTGGATTCCTAAACAAACATGAAAATTTTTATGTAAACGGGTATCGAGTGAATACAGGTATCTACATACCCCATATGTATTATTAGACTGTTAACTAATAATATTAAATAAGTTAGATGATATAAAAGTAAAATATAGTAAAGCATTAATCGAATACATAAACGGGTAACTATTAATATATTTTTTTGTAGATGATACAATAATTTACTTTTTTTGTCTTTCTTCTTTATAGATGTGAAACCTGTAAAATATCGATTGATTTCATGTTGTTATTTCATTTAATTTAATTATTATTGCAACCATTCATTGTTTTTTGCAATTTATGTAATGATTTTTTTAATCTTAAACATTGGGAATTTATCGACCCGTATAACGTACGGGTTGAATACTAATTGATTTAATTAGTCTTAAATTCATATATCGATATTTTAATTGAGATAACAATTATCGATATATTTTAAATTCATATATCGATATATTAACGTACGGGTTGAAGATAACAATGAATTTTAGCAAAAATTGAGATAAACAAGAGACATGAAATTTACAAGAAGAAAAGGAACTACACAAAAAATTATTACTTCCATCCCGATTATTTGGTCTCATTTTCCTTTTTAGGACGCCCCACATATATGGTTCCTTTTTATATTAAAAAGTCTAACTTGTATTTCTTTACAAAGTTATCCCTATTTGATAATTTAATTATAACTATCAATGTTAAATTTTACTCATAAAAATTGTACGTCCGGAAGGTATTTTTTTATGAGTATGAAAATTTTTATCTGAATAGGTATCGAGGGAATACGAGTATGTACATGCTCGATATGTATTATTAGATTGTTAATTAATAATATTAAATAAGTTAGATGATTTAAAAAAAGAATATAGTAAAACATTAATCGAGTATATAAGTGGGTAACTATTAATATATTATTAATAAAACATTAATTTAACGTGTCAAATACTAAATCAAAACTGTATATTTATTGATTTCGTTATACCAATCTGATGACACATATCTGTTCAATATTTTATTATTTATTATTATTGATTTTTTTTTAAATTAGTCTTCCCGTACAACGCACGAGTAAGAGGCTAGGCTTATAGTTGTAATAGTTGGTTGTGATCTGATTATCTGACTGCTAATTATTACTACTTTATATAGGTTAGACGTGTGAACTTACACGACGTGTTTAGAGGAAACCAGAATCATAGTCTTAGGTATTTTACTATAAATATCTCATGGTGATTTGTAATTCGCATACCAATTCATAATTTTATACAGTACAACTGGTATATTGTACTTTATTTGTGAGATGATATCCGCACTCACACGTCAATTTTAATGTGAATGTACACTATAACTTTACCCGTATAACACACGGGTGAAAAATCTAGTTATAAATTATACAATAATAATAATGTTTTTGTGACTATTTAGTTCTTCAAATTATCACGCATTTTTTTATTTGCTTATTATTATATTCTGTGTAACGCACGAGTATACAACTAATATATATTATAATATATTTACTAAGTAAAATAAAATACTTTATTTCCTGATGTCACCTAATTACATCTCATATCCAATTTAATATAACAAGTATTAGTCCACGACAAGATAATAAAATATTACAGTAGACAAGTGCTTATAATTATAAGTTATTTAATCTTACGTATTAACCACTATATATAATTTGTTTTGGTATTACCCGTGCAACGTATGTGTGAAAAATCTAGTTTTAATAATAATCGATTAAAGTTTGTTATTTTTCAACTTTTTGACAGTTTTTCTTTGTGTATTTATTTGCTATTAATTATTTTTTTCAGAAATAAGCGGAAATCCTTGATAATTTAATAATAAATCTATAAATATTTGATAATTTTTTGAGCAACGCTGCTCAGTTTAGCTCACCCAACATAAATATTAATCTTTATATGAATAAATGATAATTATTATTTTCATAACATTTCTCAAGCGCTTAAAATGAATCAAATAATTAAACTAGAGGTGATGTGGATCGCGTAGCGGTATCGTTTTTAGACAAATTTGATAGGCGTTGCTAATCAGTTAGGTCAGTATTCGATATTATAGGCATAACTTTCGCATAAGGTGTCCGTTTCCAACTCATAATATAGGCTGTTAGGGTAGTTTGACGAGCTGAACGCAACAGTGGTTTTGCCACTGCATAGTCTTTTTTTTGGGCATTTGTCATTCCCTTATATGAGTTTTTATTTTTCTTTTATTTTTTATTTTGAGTCCGTGTTTGGTTTGGACCTTTCTACTTGAGTCCGGTCCACTTGAAATTTGTAGTCCATTAGGGCATCTATTTCTACTCATTTATCAGCGTTGCAGGGTTCAATTGTTTTTTAATTTAGAAAAAATAAAATTTGTTCTTGAGTCACAATTTGAGTCTTTTAAATTGTGTTGTGTGGTTGTAGGTGCGCCTATATCTAGTGGCCAATTTCTTTCTTCTTTTTTTTTTTTTTGAACAAGGCAAAATAATTTTATACTTACTATAGTGATAGTTTTACTAACTAGATTTTTATACTACAATTTTTTATTAACTAGATTTAATATTGTTATTGGTTATGTGATAAAAATATTGTTATTTCTTTAAATTTTGTTTATATACATTGGTATCCAATTCTTCCATATTTCAATCCTACACTATTTTTCTTTCTTTTGATAAGTTTATTAGTATATTAGGTAATAAAATTACAATTGTGTATCAATGTTCCATAAACTATAAAGAATTAGATCAAACTAAAAAAAAAATGGTAATTCGTCTAATGGATTTTGATCTATTTATTTTGTTTATTACTTTGAAATAAATCATTTTATATTATTTTACAAAGTTTCAAACCATTTTTTCTTTTTGGTCAGTTGAGAGCTTCATTAATAAAGAATAACATCTCAAGCCACATTTCCACCTTTTCAAATTATGGTTTTGGTGTAATCTAGTTAATGTAATTTATTATGAAAGAGGGGGAAATTGAGTTGTAATGACATGTTAAGAAGTCCAGAGGCCGAAATTCTCTCTCACAGAAATTATTCCAAAATCCGATAGGGTCACATGACGGCGCTTGTCCAAGTAATAAATACTTAACATAAAAAATAAAAAGTGAAGAACTAAAATAGCATAGGTCTCCAAAAAAAATAAAAAAAATAAAAAATAACATTGTTCTACCATTCCCAAAAATAACATGAGCTTGTTTGATTCCCATTATTTGTCTAAATATAGAGAAATTATAATAAGGAGAGAGATAAAATATATATTAAAAATGTAAAAAAAATATGAATTATGTGCTTGTAATTGAGTAGTTGTTAAATTAAATAGTTATAGTGATAGATAAAATTATAATTTAGGTAAATAATGAGAATCAAACAAGGTCTACAAGAAACCCAAATACTAAAGCTTCCTGTACGCTATCAAAACTCCGATTTCATCTAATATGTGTTTATGCCCAATCACACGATATATGGTACGATACGATAAATCAAAATACCGCGATAAATTAGCTTGCCGTATTTAATGCGAGACAAACCATATATTCAACTAGATTGAATTCCACATTTCAAGTCCGCAAACCCATACTTTTCCAACCAACGATTATCAGTTGATAAGCACGTTTTTTCTTTGTTGCGATAAGCAGTGGAAGGATTGATTTTTGGGTGAGTGATAAGTGAGTGAAGCGGATAGACGGACGGGAAAACTTGAAATTGTGTGTTTCCCTGACTCCCTGTAACTGAAGTACGCGTGGGCCCCGCTGTTGAGGTCTCCAGAGTCCAGTCGCTGGGAGTCTTCGACGAAGCTTCCCATTGGCGCCATCAGCTGAAACTCAGAACTTCATATATATACTTGATAAGTTGTTCAAACTTTCATATAAGTTGCATTTCTACCTCTTGCTATCAAAACCCAGAAAACAGATGGAAAACTTGAAATTTGTTCGCTATGATTCTGAAGACTCGCCATTTCCAGACGTGCCCAAGACGATGAAAACGGGCAATTATCCCCTGTTTCACGTCCAAGGAGTCATAAAGGGCCATATATTTGCAGGCCTCTTTCAAATGCTGTTAGCGCCTTTTTCTGATCAACCCCCATTTAAAAGCGCTTAGTTTCCTGTATTTCCTTGTAACCCAATGACCTTATATTCACCTATGCAGCCTCCGTTCTTGTGTAATTTTCCCTTTATTATACTGTCATGTCCTGTTCTGTTTTTGTTTTCTCCTCTTGTGTCGTATGTGCATTTTCTGCTGTATTTTCAGTCTGTAATTGGAAGTCTATGAAGCATATATGTTTAATTTTATTAATTATCTAGTAGAGTTCCTTCGAGATTGAAATTCTTTGATTCCAGAACTGCATATTTTTTTTCTGTGTAAAAACAGGGGATTTCGTTAAAACTAAAAACATCCACGGTAAAGGGAAAAAAACATCATCACGACACGATGAGGGTGAAATCCCTCTGGGCTCTTTCTAAGCTCGGATCCAGGGGGTGCTCTTTGGGCTGGGCCTTAAGAATCAATTTTTTTTTTTTTTAAACACGTTGCTGGGCTAGGGGATATACTACGGTAACGATGTTAATCTGTTTTGAAGTTTAATATTATTATTCATTCCAGGAAGATATCAAAAGGTTTTTCAAACTTTTCACCACAAGATATTCATATATACATTTTAGCAGCGCCGGTCCTGTCGCTACTGGAGCCCTAGATGAACTTCAAAAAATAGACCCCCATATCGGGTAGCAACCAGGGGTTGGAAGGGGGCGGAACCCCCTTCCCCTGCCCCCGAAATTTTTTTTTGGGTACTATATTCTTTAATTTTTTTTTTTATCGTGACCTTTAATGGACAATGAGAGATTGAGAGTTAGGCCGAAGGGCCCTCCTCTTTGTTCCATTTAGCAATGACAACTTTTGCTTTGGCCCTGAGACTAGCAAAATTAACCAGAAGTAGATTATCTTTTTGGATTTTCTCCATCACCAATTTCCTACTAAGAACTTGTTTAGGGAGGTAAGGATGTTGAACCAAGAGGATTTTGATATCCTCAGTAATGTCCGCAAGGATTTCGGTGGGCAAGCTCTGAAAGTGCTCCTCTTCAAGAGCTCCACAATCCCAGATTTTAGCCAAAAAAGCTTCTTTAAAGGGGGTTTTGGAACAAAAAATATTGAACTAAAAAGAAGAGTCGCCTAAGAACAGTCTCAGCATCCATAATTAAATCCCCTGATTTGTTTTTAACCTTTAAGAATAACACCTAAGTTCTTTTTTTCTTTTTTATTCTTGCCATTTGGAAGTCGTCAAGGACCTAAGCTTTAATTTGAATTAATTAATATATAACAACAAATCCATCCTTAGCAACATACACCAGTGTTTTACAAAAGAAAGATGCCACAGAACTCAAAATAATCATGGTACCAATGGCATCCACAGCACTCCTCCAGGTTGCTAAGGCTTAATATCACCAAGATTCACCATTATACACAACTCACTCAGTCCACAACAATCCACAACTGCTTTACCATTAAGTAAGAATTTTATATGGAAAAGTACCTTTTATATAGAAGACTAGAAACTTTCATTAGAACTTTTATATGAAAACCTCAATATTTCTTACTATACAAATCTCAATATGTGAAAATCCCCTGCAAATTCCCCTATAATGAGTCTGTCTTTCAGGTAGGGATTTTGCAAAATTAACAGCAAAAATCTGATTCCATGGTTCATGGTTGCCAGCATGGAATCACAATAAGCTACATGTTAACATATTTGTTGCCAAGTATCTTAAAAGTTTGACTACATTAGGTAAAGAAACAAAAATTGTGCAAATATTAAGAATAAAAGTCTGATTAAGAAACAAAAATTTAACCTTTATAGGGTTTTGCAGCCTTGTAGATGACGAAGGCACTTGATTCCATGGTCGCCTGCCGCCAGTTGTGGGTTTCCCGTTGTCGTACTTTGGTCGGAGGTTTGGCACGCTGGAGAAATTTCAGTCGAGAGGGGAGGGGGTTTTCAATTTTGCCTTCATTCTGAATCGATTTATAAAATCTTCCTAAAAATGAAAACTTCTTGAAAAAATCATTGAGAAAGTAATATTTACCAGGTGAAGATGAATCTGCTTGAAACATCAACTGTAAGGAATGATCAATTGAAACTGAAATGAAACTAATGCTCTGCACTCATTATTCCCCTTTGTGTTTTAGAAATGCAATGAGCGATGAGCGAGGAGCAAAAGAATACAAAGATCGACGAGCGCCAAGGGACGACGGACGGTGGAGTTTTGGAATGAAAGAGTCTGTCATAGTAACGACGGACGGTGGTGCGAAACGATACCCAGATCCCCTTGTGTTACAGTGACGGGAAAGAGTGGAGCGTCTTGTTTGAATTAGAGGGGCATTTTCGAAATTTTCCCCATTTGGGCATTATCTCGTAGGTAAATTTTTTTTTTTTAATCTGAATTTCGAGAAAAAAAAATTTTTTGGGCCAAAATGGGCCCTTAATTTTTTAAGAATTAGGCCCTTAATTTCAAATTTCAAGCCCTGAAAACATATAAAAAAGTGGAAATTAGGTGGCACACTCCTGTTGACCAACTTAATTTGAAAAATACTACAATCTCAATCTATTATGAAAAATACGGTGTGTTCCCTAAATATATTGAATGATTACGTTTTTAAATAATATATATTTTTCAATCTCAATAATTGATTTGTTTCCTTTTAAATATTAAAGAAAAGAGCAATTTTCGGACACATGAAAATAAGATATTATTGGTAACATTCTCACGTAGTACACATTTATTGGGTGATGATTACATGACTACTTTTTTATCATCCAATACAAATGTGCTACATAAGAATGTCACCTAAAAATGTTCTATTTTTATGTCCCCCTAGAATTTCTCGAAATAAAATAACCACTTCCTCTTTCTCTCTATGCTTTGTTAGATGACAAAGATTCAAAACTAAGATTCAAAACTCCCTTTACTCTCTATCCCACGTCCGGTGGCTCTAAAGATTCAATTACGTGCATTCATCAATTGTTGTGCCATTGTTTCAATCGGTTTCAAGTGGGGGTTAAAAAGCAAATGAAGATATATCGGTCTTCAATTGATCTGGTTGTGGAGATAAGTTTTCTGGCCATTTGTTGAGTTTACGATTTTCATTTTAATCTCATAGTCGCCTGTGACTGTCACCTCGATCGTGTCCTTCTTTCTCTTTTCACTAGTGAAGTTGCTGAAGTCCAACAATTTATGTTTTGGAGCTACCCATGCCAATAGAATGTTCTTTATCGGAGCAGTTACATGTAACAAGTTACATGTTATGCCTAGTCACATGTATAAAGAGTAAAGAATATATGAGTTTATAGTTGACATATGTAATACATTACATAGTGTGTAACTTATTACATGTAACAAGTTACATGTGATGCCTAGTCATTTAATCGTTTTGATCGTGTGTAACCTCTTAAACGGATCCGGGCGATTTCTTCCTTTTCTTGTGTATGAGAATCTTTCGTTGATTGTTTCGTATGTAATTTATAGATATTTTTTCTTCTGTATATTGTCTTCTTCTTGTTGAGGTCAACGATTATGGTTAGATGAGAGAGAAACGGTTGTAATTGATGATAATTATTATGGATGAAAGAGAAATAAGGAGTTTTAAATAGGTAGGAGCCTTATTTTTACAATATCATTTAGTCGCTTTGATTTTTTTAATTGTTTTTGGATTTTTTCTTATTTTCAAAATTTATTATCTTCAAAATTAGATATGAAATATGTTTGCAATTTTTTTCAATAACAACTACAAAGACCAAAATAGTTACAATTAATAGTATTTTTCCAATTTCTTACAAATGTAGCTACACCTAAAACAAATCGAATTGGACCCCTCTTATTCTTGGGCCTGAGGCGGTTGCCTCTTGGACCTCAAAGCATGACCGGGCCTGCATTTTAGTTATTCATCTCTTACGACTTATGAAATGAATATATGCAAGAATTAAAAAACTCTGAACCTTTAGAAGTATCCAACACTTTTAATCAAGAATTTATATGTGTTTTCTGAGATTCAAATTAGATAATAAATTGGAATCTATGAATCTTAATATAGATTTTTAATTACCAATTCGATTCCGTAATATATGTACAACAATAAAGTGTAGACACATTGTTTTACAGAAAAAAAAATGTCATTCCCATATGCAATTTAAAAGAGTATATACAAATAGAAGCATAAAACTATCATCTATATATATATGTACATATAGATATATGTCTTATTCAAGTACATTACAAAGTAATAATAATAAATTAATAATACAAATCCTTTAGGGAATAAAAAATACTGACGTCATATGGGAGAATCCACAATACAGGGGAATTAACACTGTAAATAAATTGTGTAAAATATTAGGAATTTTGAATTTGCATAGATTAATTTGTTATATGTTTGGACCGGAACAAAGCTCCAGTACTCCAGGAGTACCGTACTCGGTAATCCAAGCAAATAGAGGACTGTTAAGTGGATATAAGGGTCCGGTTTATTGTTTTAATTGGTTACACTTGTCTTGCTTCCATTTGCCTAGATTACCAAGGCTTGAGTACTCAACTTTTTCGTCTAGACCCGTGGATGTGATCCAACTTGTTTCATTTGTCCATTACGAATTCTACTATTGACTCGGTGCTTAATAACAGGCTGCAAATGTTTGAACCTTCTCTTCTCACTTCTGTGTTCCCTGTAGACTGACCTGAGATGGAATTCTAACAATTTCAGCTGCCTCTTCATGTAAGATATCTTTGTTTAATTTAAACTAAAGGACCCTGCAGTTTTATGTGATTATTGTATTACAAACAGTATAACAATGTAATCAAATGTTTGGTTAGCACTGCAGAGAAGTGATTAGACAAGCACTCCACATTTATAGTTCATTTTACTCATCAGTTTCTTCTGTAGCAGCTGATGGGTTTAAATATTATGATATTGTTGAAGGGAAGGGTCCGGTAGCTAAAAAGGGATCGACAGTGCAGGTTAGCTATAGTGCAAGTGTACCGTCTTCTGCTTTAGGATAATGATTCAGCTTGACATGTCTGTAGATGCCACCTGAACAGGTGCATTTTGACTGCATGTATCATGGTATTACAGCAGTGTCGAGTCGAGAGGCTGCGTTCTTTTCGTGATTCAGTTTTCTATTTTTGAGTTTTCAATTCATTTTCAATTTTCTATTTTGAGTGCTTGTTTCAGATTTCTAAAAATGAGTTTACTTTTTCATTTTGGAAAACTTTTTTAAGAAACCTAAAACTGGAAAACTTGTTCTTTTTGACATTTTGAGAATTTATTTACTTGTTAAGTAAATTAAATTATTTTGTTCTTTTGTTAAAAAATTTATTTTGTTCTAATGTATCATTACCAAGATTAAAATATGAAAGTTTGCTATAATTTGTTATGAGGAAAAAGGAAATACAAAAAGATAATAATAATAAAAAAATAAACTAACTTTAGAAGCATAGGACACATGAATAAAATTAGAAGAGAGAGAAATTAGAGGATGAGGGACAAAGGATTGTAAAAGTAGAGGAGAGAAAAATTAGAATTCTCAAAACAAAGTGTTTTCCTTTTTTTAAATAAAGTATTTGTTTTGCTTAAAAACTCTAAAAACGACTTTTTATCATTTTCTTTTTTCTTGGTTAAGAAATTTCTTGTTTTTCAAAATTCATTTCTGAAAATATAAAAGTAAACACGTTTTCAATGTTTTAAAAAACTGAAAACTAAAAATGGTCTCAAAATAGTAAAGAGAACAGGCCCTAAAGCTCTTGGCTGGAAATCGCATAATTGCACAGGTTATTTGCTTTCTTAGTACATTATGATGAGATCCCAGAACAATGGTTTACAGAACTCACAAAGAGCAGACAAATTACTGATACTTAGATGCATTTAAGTAGCCATATGAATTCTAAGTTGGAGCCTTACCTGGGAAACAGCGGAAGCAAGAATTTGTCGACAACCCAAATGGTTTGTTCTTTGCACAAGCGGCACCAAAACCTCCAAAGGCAATGTATACAATAACTGACGGGATGAAAGTTGGGGGAAAGGTAACTCTACATTTCCTTTTCCATGTGTTTTTTCCTCACTTAAGGTTGTCATTCTCTTAAGGTATAACCATCAACAATTCTTTTTTTCCTTTTTATATCACTAGTCGGGCTCACATATCTTTTTGGTTGAATAGAGGACTGTCGTAACTCCTCCAGAGGCTGGATATGGTCCTAAAGGAATGAATGAGATCTCGGTAATGTCTTCAATATTTTCAGAAGTTAATTATTCTGCTAAAGCTGAGGTGAAATCTGCTTTGTTGTATTTTATCATCTAGGTGCAAATGGTAGGATTTACTTCAGTACCTCTTGAGTTCATTAAAGTTCTTCTGATTGTTTTATATCTGACATGGTATTAATAATGTAATAACACAAATTATAAATTCTGAAGTAACATTGGGAGTATCAGTTGCGTCGTGCATGCATAACTAAAGGGGTGCTTCTTATCAAAATTGTACAGCATTCTTGATAGTTATTGAATAGCATTACATAAATAAACTTAGCTTTTTCGATGGTGAGAAAATAATAGACTGGGCCACTTGAAGTAATCAAGAATGATCCAGCACACCTATAAGTTGTTGCTAAAGCTTTTCTTGTTCTTCATATTTAATTTGCCTTCATGACTAGGAATATAATTCTTGAATCATGAGGCAAGCAAGTCGATGTAAAAAGTGGCATTCTGATTATTCCTTTTATTTTCTTGTTTATTCGTGATTAAACACATCTTCGATTTTTGATACATTCAGCCTTTTTTTTCTTTGGAGCTTACTGTGGTTCTATTTTTCTTTCCTTGGAGCTTACTGTAGTTCTATTCATTTATATCAGCCAGGGGAAGCATTCGAACTGAATATTGAACTTCTGGAAGTAAAATCACCAAAGGGGAAGTGACATGCATTCACATCAACGGATTTGTGTATATTGGAGTTTCTTCCTGCTTCCACTCTTCGTTTATTCAGGCCAAGCATGCTTAGATATTTGATCCGTATCTTCCACTAAATGTTTTGTTCTGTTCACTGATTCATAACCTTTTGAATAATTTTTGTAAGGGTAAATTTCATAAAAGGTCCCCAACCTTTGTAAAATGTATCAATTTCGTCCTTATTCTTTTTTTTCAACCGTGGAGTCCCCAACCTTTTGAAAACTAGCACGAAAGGTCACTCTTAACATTTTCCATCCAATTTCACTGTTAAGCCTATAGAAAAGGACATTTTTATCCTTACTTTAGATAAGGAAAATAACATAGAAAAAAATTTTAAAAATGGGGGGAAAAGTCAAAAGACTACTTAAATAATAAGAAAGAAATTTTTATCTCCCTCACCCACTAACCCAGTCATTACTACCTTTAATATTTTCGTTACTTCAATTTTTGCGAATAAATTACTAACAAAAGTCTCTGTTTATGCCATAAAACAAATAGGAAGAGTCTCAACCAATTAGCATCAGCACCTTAAGATGTGTAGTAAGTTATGTTATGTATGTAACAATCTATGTTAATAGTAGAACAAAGTTTGTCACTTATGTAGCAAGTTATGTTATGGGTAATGGTATATGTTACTTGAATTAAAAAGTGTAATGTATCTATTTCTCAATATTTTGGAGTAAATTTTCAAAGTTATTGTGTGAAAATTCTGTTATTGTGTAGCAATCTACGTTATGAGCGTAATAAGGCTTGTTATTTATATAACAAGCTATGTTATATGTGTAACAATATATGATAGTAAAAGTCTGTATTACGGATATAAAAATGTCTGATATGTGCGTTACAATCTATATTTTATGCGTTACAAGGTTCGTTATATGTGTAACGAGCTCTATTATGTGTGTAACGAGCTCTATTATGTGTGTAACAAGCTATGTTATGCATGTAACAATTTATGTTATTTATATAACAAAGTTTTTTATGAGTGTAGCAATCTATGCTATGTCTGTAACAATCTATATTATTAAACAATTTGTGTTATGGATGTAACAATATTTGCCATATGTGCAACAATCTACGTTATGTGTGTTATAAGTTTTGTTACATGTGTAACAACTTATATTATTTGTACATGGTCTGTTAGATGAGTAACAACCTATATTATGTGTTTAACAATCTATGTTGTTTGTGTAACAAGAATTGTTATGTGTGTAACAAGTTGTGTTATGTGTTAAACAATCTAAAACAATCTCTATTATGTGCGTAATAATGCTTGCTATGTGTGTAATAATCTATATTATGTGCATTTCAAGGTTCATTACGTTTGCAACAAGATGTATTATATGTGTAACCAGGTCTATCATACGTGTAGTAAGTTATGTTATGTATGTACCAATCTATATGAGTTATGTAACAAGGTTCGTTTAAGTTTGTAGCAAACTACGTTATGTGTGAGACAAGGTGTGTTACTATGCGTACAACATTAAGTGATAACAATTTATATTACGTGAATTAAGAAGTGTAGAAGTGTAGTGTACCCTATTTTTCCATGTTTTCGGTTAAATTTTAAAGATTAATGTGTAACAATGTATTTTATGTATGTAGCAAATTATGTTATGTAGGTAACATTTTATGCTATACGAATTACATTATATAAAATACCATGTCAATTACATGAATTTGAAATAGTGAAATATTATTTGTTACATGAATAGAATGTGTAACAATTTCTACTATATAAATTTAAGAAGAAAAAATGAAGAAAGGAAAAGAGAGAAGAAAGAAAAAAAAGGAAACGAGAAAAAAATAAAGGGAAAACGAAAAAGAAAAATAAAATAAATAGAAAGAAAAGATAAAAATTCCGGCCGCTGAAACCCGATGGGCAGGTCACTGATGGGGTTTGTGGGTGAGGATGGGAGTGGGGAGTTGGTTGGGGGTGTCATGCCCCCAATTTTTATACCTTATTTTCTCAAAATTTTGGTAGTGGAAGCGTTTGAGAAATTAATCATTTTCAAAATCAAGGGCGAAACTTTACAAATACAATTAAAAGGTATTGAGACGCTTTCGTTGCACAACTCTGATAATCAAGTGTATTATGGGCTACCTACAACGAAACCTCGGCCACACACTGAAAGCTTGATCCTATACATGTATCTTCTCCACTTTTAGGACGATCCGACCACAAAACTTTTAATTCAATACCTATAGGATTGTCGAAAATGGGGAGTGAGTACAAAATACTCAGTGAATAACAACATGTATTGGCCTACGCAAAACAATGCAAGAAAGATCATAAGTTGACAAAGTACAAAGATACTAAAGTTCAGACACACCACTAGTTTAACCTCTACTCGTAAGCCATACGATACAAATATACAAAATGACCAAGACCACATAGCAAAGTCATAATGCCACTAAGATTAAAACAATGCAAAACAGGTAGAGAGCGCTAATAGCAAAGCCCAAGAGTAAGAAACAATGGTTTATCCAAAGCAATGGTGCACCGCCAATCATCAAAGGCCAAATACAATTAAAGAAATGCACGAGTTCCAAAAGAGAGAGATGGAGAGAGCCAAAAGAGAGATCCAAGAGATAGAAAAGAATAGAGCCAATGACATGCGTTACTCACCTTTTGATTCTTCAAAGATGGCTCGAATAATTCTAAGAGGAAAAGTGCTTTCAAAACATAGATATTTTTCAATAAATGCTAGTTTTCTAAGTTAGAATCTTTCTTCTATATATGGTAAGGACCCATTTTCAAGAGATAAGTAGGCATTTTGGTGGTCTTAATGGTTGTTTTTCTTGCCATAATGGGGTTGGACGAATTTGGGAGTTTCGAAAGAGAAAAGGGTGGTTTGGGGGTTGGGAGAACCTTGAGGACCCAATCGCCCTATATATAATAGTTAGATTTAAGTTGTTTGTAATAAATCTTTGAGTTCCGCCAATCAAATCATGACACGTGGCTCGTCGTGGCACCGTACACTTTAGGGGGTGATGTGGCCAAATAAGGTTCGCACGTTTATTGCTCTAGAAGTCCTTATACTTTGTATTATCTTGTAATTAAGTCACTATACTTTTGATTCATATCACTTAGCAACAAATTCTTTCTTTAATTGGCATTCAAGCGTCAACCTTGAGATCTTCCAATGTAATACAAGCAATTATCATTAAAATAATAGCCACATAGCTTAATTGAGGGTTAAGTTTTCACGGAATGTTACAATCTATTCCCTTTAAATGTATTTCGTCCTCGAAATTCGCTATCACCCAAAATAATTCAAGTGTAGAGTAGCCAAAAGAAATTCTTTCAATTGACATGAAACTTAATCATGTGAAAAAAATTAGAGTCCAAAGCTTAAAAGTACATAAAATAAACCTTTAGATTGATCTAAAACAAATTAAAAAGTCCAGGGACTGAAATACATTTTTTCCTAAAAAATCTGCCTAAATAGCCTTAACAGAAAGGTCAGGGCGGCTGCACAGCTGGTGTGATGCGCCTGCACCTGGTCTTCAGCCCGACCAGTATGTGACTGTGCAGCCGCACGGTTACAACTGTTCACCTGCACAGTGCAATTTTTTTTCCCTATTTTCTTGCTTTCATTGTAATTGATGAACCTTTAATAGCCAAATCTATATGATAACAATATCACTAAGGTCAAATTTGACTAATTATCTATTAGTATAAATGATTTCAATACCTGTAAGTGTGCGGATCTGTCCAAATATGAGCGATACATGTATGTGACGCTATAGGATCATGCTCTGATACTAACTTGCCACGCCCCCAATTTTTATACCTTATTTTCCCAAAATATCGGTAGCGAAAGCGTTTGAGAAATTAATCATTTTCAAAATCAAGAGTGAGACTTTACAAATACAATTCAAAGGTATTGAGACGCTTTCGCTGCGCAACTCTGATAATTAAGTGTATTGTGGGCTACCCACAACGAAACTTTGGCTACACATTGAAATCTCGATCACATATATGTATCTTCTCCACCTTTAGGACGATCCGACCACAAAACTTTTAATTTAATACCTACAAGATTGTAGAAAATAGAGAGTGAGTACAAAATACTCAATGAATAACAACATATATTGGCCCACGCAAAAAATGCAAGAAGGATTACAAGTTGACAAAGATACAAAGATACCAAAGCTCGGACACATCACTAGTTTAGCTTCTACCCGTAAGCCATACGATACAAATATACAAAATGACCAAGACCACATAGTAATGTCATCATGCCACAAAGAGTAAAGCAATGCAAAACGGGTAGACAGCGCCAGTAGCGAAGCCCAAGAGTAAGAAACAATGGTTTTATCCAAAGCAATACTGCACCGCCAATCATCAAAGGCCAAATACAATTAGAGAAATGCCCGAGTTCCAAGAAAGAAAGAGAGCTGAAAGAGAGATCCAAGAGATAGAAAAGGATATAGCCAAAGATATGCGTTACTCACCTTTTGATTCTTCAAAGATGACTCGAATAATTCTAAGAGGAAAAGTGCTTTCAAAACATCGATATTTTTCAATAAATGCTAGTTTTCTAAGTTAGAATCTTTCTTCTATATATGGTAAGGACCCATTTCAAGAGATAAATAGGCATTTTGGTGGTCTTAATGGTTGTTTTTCTTGCCATAATAGGGTTGGACGAATTTGGGAGTTTCGGGAGAGAGAAGGGTGGTTTGGGGGTTGGGAGAGCCTTGAGGACTCAATCGCCCTATATATAATAGTTAGATTTAAGTTGTTTTTAATAAATCTTTGAGTTTCGTCAATTAAATCATGACATGTGGCTCGACGTGGCACCATACATTTCAGGGGGTGATGTGGCCAAATGAGGTTCGCACGTTTATTACTCTAGAAGTCCTTATATTTTGTATTATCTTATAATTAAGTCACTATACTTTTAATTCATATCAATTAATAATCAAATTCTTTCTTTAATTGGTATTTAAGCGTCAACCTTAAGATCTTCCAATGTAATTCAAGCAATTATTGTCAAAATAATAGCCACATAGCTTAATTGATGGTTAAGTTTTCACGGGAGGTTACATGGGGGCTTAAATAATTATTATTTAAAAAGAGAGAATAATAAACATGTAAAAAGAAGAATGACATACATTGTTATACATGTAACATCGTGAATTGTGCAGTAATACTGAAATTTAAAAAAAAAAAAAAAAGGTTAGAAAGTATGCATCGAAATAGTTTAGATAATTAAGGAAAATATGAAACTTCCCCCTTAATTTTATTGTGAAACGGGATGAATGTGTAAGTCTACTCTTGAACTCGGCCACTGTAATTGTCCACCCCCCGGGGGAGACAAAAGAAAAGAACAAGAAGAAAAAAAATCCATATTACTCCAATAGTACTTGCTTGATTGAATCAGATCTTAGATTTTGTTGATTCCCAACTTTTTTCCCTCTCTCCTTTCACATTTCTTTTCTTGATAAAACACATATCTATTGTTGATAATCATCACTAGTGATATACTTTTTTTTTTTTGAAAGTATCACTAGTAATACTCTTATGATAATTGTGTTAAAATCAGTGAAGTTTTACCATTTTATTTATTTATTTGATTGAGTGAATATATTGTGAAATAGAAATTCTTTTATGGTTTTCAAAAATATTTAAATAGAAGCAACTAAAATGAAAAGGCTTTAACATTCCTTCCTTTTCTTTTTTTAATTTACAAATTTTATCATTTTTTGATGTGCAATTTTATCAAAATTTCAAGTAACCACTAGAGAAAAATAATTGGAAAAATCATAACCTTAGATTTTGATACTACTGAAAGTGAAAGTTGTTAAGCGTTGGCTACTTAAGTTTATGAATTTTTTAATTGAGACAGTTTAATAATAATCAATTAAAAGTTTGTTATTTTTCAACTTTAACAGTTTTTCTTTGTTATTAATTTTTTTTCATAAAGAAGCAGAAATCCTTGATATTTTAATAATAAATCTATAAATATTTGATAATTTTTTGAACAACGCTTCTCAGTTTAGCTCACTCAACATAAAAATTGATCTTTTATATGAATAAATAATAATTATTATTTTCGTAACATTTCTCGAGCCCTTAAAATGAATCAAATAATTAAATTCGAGGCGATGGGGATCGCGTAGCGGTACTGTTTCTGGACAAATTTTATAGGCGTTACTAATCCGTTTGGTTCATTACTTTCGCATATAGTGTCAGTTTTCAACTCATAATATATGCTTTTGGGGTAACTCGATGAGCTGAGCACAACCAGTGGCTTTGCCACTGCATATTGGGCATTTGACACTCCCTTCTATGAGCTATTATTTTGAGTCCGTGTTTAGTTTGGACATTTCTACTTGAGTCCGGCCCACTAGAAATTTGTAGCCCTTTAGGGCATCTATCTCTACTCGTTTCTCAGCATTGTAAGGTTCAATTGTTTTTTAATTTAGAAAAAATATAGTTTATTCTTGAGTCACAATCTGTGTACTTTAAATTGTGTTGCGTGGTTGTAAGTGTGCCTATATCAAGAGGGCAAATTTTATTTTATTTTTTTTTTGGTTGAACAAAAGCAAAATAATTTTATACTTACTATAGTCATAGTTTTATCAACTAGATTTTTATACTACAATTCTTATTAACTAGATTTAATACTATTATTCGTTAAATTTTTTTTACATACATTGGTATCCAATTCTTCTATATCTCAATCCTACATTATTTTTCTTTCTTTTGATAAATTTATTAGTATATTAGGTAATAAAAATTACATCTATGTATCAATTTCCATAATGCATAAAGAATTAGATCAAACTTAAAAAAGATGGTAATTTGTCTAATGGATTTTGATCAATTTAGAGCTTGTTTGATCCCACTTATTCTCTCAATTTATAAATTTACCTATCACTGATTTGATATTTGATTGGTAAATTTCAATTACAATCACATATTTCACACATTTTGACATTTTCAATACACATTCTATCTTTCTCCTCGTTATAAATTCCTCAAATAAATAGGATCAAACAACCTCTTATTTTGATTGTTACTTTGAAAATAAATCATTTTATATTATTTCACAAAGTTTCGAACCCTTTTTTTCTTTTCGGTTAGTCGAACGCTTCATTAATAATAAAGAATAAAAACATCTCAAGCCACATTTCCACCTTTTCAAATATGGTTTTGGTGTAGTCTAGACAATATAAAGTGCAGTGATATGTTAAAAGTCGGTGGCCGAAATTCTCTCTGACAGAGATTCTTCCAAAATCCCATAGGGTCTCATGACGGCACTCGTCCAGGTAATAATTGTTCTACAAGAAACCCAAAAATAACTGAAGCTTCCTGTACGCTATCAGAACTCCGATTTATGTTCTCTGACATATTTTTATGAAAAGTGGTTTTCACAATCATTAATCTGCCTTTAAATGACAAGTTCGATTCCTCTTGTCTCTTCTCTTAAATCAAATACAAAATTGGGGAATGCAGAAAAATTTTAAGAACGGAAAAAGAATACTTAGCAAGAGGGATTTCACCCTCATCGTGTCGTGATGATATTTTTTTCCCCTTTACCATGGATGTTTTAACGAAATCCCCCGTTTTTACACAGAAAGAATATGCAGTTCTGGAATCGAAGTATTTCTATCTCGAAAGAACTCTTATAAAAAGTAAACATATATGCTTCATAGACTTCCAAGTACAAACTGAAATGACAGCAGAAAATGCACATACGATACAAGAGGAGAAAACAAAAACAGAACAGGACATAACAGTATAATAAAGGGAAAAATACACAAGAAAGGAAGCTGCGTAGGTGAATATAAGGTCATTGGGTTACAAGAAAATATAGGAAACTAAGCGCTTATTAATGGGGTATCAGAAACAAACCCTAACAGCATGCTTAAGTTTTCGAAAGACGCTTGCAAATATCTGGCGCTTTATGGCTCCTCGGACGGGGGGCACCGGGGGATCATTTCTCGTTTTCATCGTCTTGGGCCTGTCTGGAAATGGCGAGTCTTCAGAATTATAGGGAACAAATTTCAAGTTTTCCATCTGTTCTCTGGGTTTTGATTGCAAGAGTTAGAAACGCAACTTGTGAAGCGGATATTGCTTTATAGAGTGAGTGGGATCTCACCCATTGCTACGCATGGGGAAGTTTCGTCGAAGACTCTCCCAAGCGCTGGGGTCAAAAGTGTATCACGCGCGGGCGCGCGTGCGTTTACAGGGAATCTTCTTTTACACGTGGTTTTCCCCACAAGATATATACATTTTATTCATCTGTTTAAAAAAGGTTGCATGTCTTATGAAATGAATATATTATCCAAGAATTAAAAAACTCTCAACCTTTACAAGTATCCAACACTTTTAATCAAGAATTTATATGTGTTTTCTGAGATTCTAATTAGATAATAAATTGGAGTCTATGAATCTTAATGTAGATTTTTAATTGCCATTTCGATTCTATAATATACGTACAACAGTAAGGTGTACGTACTCACATTGTTTTACAGAAAAAAGTGTCATCCCCATATGCAATTTAAAGAATATATACAAATAGAAGCATAAAACTATCATATATATATATATGTACGTATATATATGTCTTATTCAAGTATATAACAAAGTAATAATAAATTAACAATACAAATCCCCTGGGGAATAAAAAAATATTGATGTGATATGGGAGAATCCACAATATAGGGGAATTAACAATGTAAATAAAATGTCTAAAATATTAGGAATTTTGAATTTGCACATATTAAATTGTTATATGTTTGGACCGGAACAAAGCTCCAGTACTCCACGAGTACCTTACTCGGTACTATAGGGAGGTCCAATTTATCGTTTTAATTAGCATATATTATACACACTTGTCTTGTTTCTTTTGCCTAGAATATCGAGTCTTGAGTATTGAAGTTTTTCCGTTTGGACCCATGGATGTGATCCAACTTGTTTCGTTTGTCCATTAAGAGCATCTCCTAGTCCAAAACTTGGGTGGTGTAGAGGAGAGAGATAAAGAGAAAGTGATTATTTTAATTGAATGTTGATGGAAAGAGGTGTAGGAAAAAAATAGAGGGAAAAGTGAAAAAGAAGAAAGAGATAGATAGAAATTCAAAAATAATGATAAAATAGTAGTGGTAACGTCTTGAATTAAAGTCCAAAAATAGATCTTACACGGGATACGAGAGAGGAAAAGTAAGGCCTTGTTTGATCCTCTTTAAATTTTCTCTTTATAAATTCACCTACCATAATTTGATTGTTGATTTGACAACTACTCAACAATCACCATCCATTTCAAACTTCAATTAAATCTCCACCACTTATTTCAACTCCTTATAAATTCACTTTATAAATTGAAAATTTAAATATCTTCAAACAAGCACTAAGAAAAAATTGTGTAAATGAGAGGAAAATGATTAAAAGAAAAGGAAAATTAAAAAAAATATGGGACTCACATTTTTTTTTTGTTTCTCCATCTCTTCTTAGACCACACCCCAAGACCATGGTGCACTGGAGATGCTCTTATGAATTTTATTATTGACTCGGTGCTTAATAAGCAGGAAAGGAAATTCGTCTTGCTTTAAGATTTCTTTTCATGATACCATAAATATATGTTCATCTCAATGAAAGCTTGTCATTGTTTTGACATCCTACATCTGATCCCAAGCAAAGCTATCAAAATAACAAGCTGCAAATGTTTGAACCTTCTCCTCACTTCTATGTTCCATAGAGATTGACCTAAGATGAAATTCTAAAAATTTCAGCTGCCTCTTCATGTAAGATATCTTTGCTCAATTTTAACTAAAGGACACTGCAGTTTTATGTGATTTTTGTACTACAAACTGTATAACATTAATGTAACCAAATTAATGTTTGATTAGCACTGCATAGAAGTGATTAGACAAGCAGCCACATTTATAGTTCATTTTACTCATCAGTTTCTTCTGTAGCAGCTGATGGGCTTAAATAATATTATGATATTGTCGAAGGGAAGAGTCCGGTGCTGAAAAGGGATCGAGTCGAGAATCTAAGCTCTTGGCTGAAAATCGCATAATTGCACAGGTTATTTGGAAGTTACTGCTAAAGCTTCCCCTGTTCTTTATATTTAATTTGCCTGTACGACTGGGAATATAATTTTTGAATCATGACGAAAGCAAGTGCATTGATGTAAAAAGTGGCATTCTGTTTAATTCTTTCTATGTTCTCATTTATTTATTCGTTATTAAATACATCTCCGGTTGACCGGTTCTAATACGTTCAGCCTTGGAGCTTATTGTGGTTGTATTCATTTAGAGCTTGTTTGATGCTATTTATTTGGGGAATTTATAATGTAGAAATGGGTGAAATATGTGGTTGTAATTGAACAATTGTCAAATTAAATGTCAAATCAGTGATAGGTAAAGTTATAAATTGAGAGAATAAAGGGGATTAAACAAGCTCTTAATCAGCCAGGAGAAACATTCGAACTGAATATTGAACTTCTTGAAATAAAACCACCAGAAGGGAATTGACACATATTCTGGTCATCGGATTTGTGTAGATTGGAGTTTCTTCCAACTTCCACTAGTTGTTTACCCGGGCTTCAAATACGATCGATATTTTATCAAATTGTGTCCCAAGAGCAGGCCAAGTCTGGTGGCGCTGTGAGCATGCTTAGATATTGCATATGTATCTTCCACTATAAATGTTTTGTTACTTCTGTTCACTGATTGATAACCTTTTTGATAATTTTTGTAACTAGAACGGACAAGTTTTCCAAATAAACATGTACCCTAAACAGTACATTTTGATTTTTTTTTTGGCATATATACTAATGATTAGTATAGTCTTGTTAAGACACTTCTCGGATGTGCCATTAAGGCACCTTCTATCCCATTTGGGTGCACGGATGCACGTCATGGGAGGTGTTTGAAAATCCACATGACGTGCATCTATGCACTTGTAAGAACGGGACATGGGAGCATGGATGCATGTGGGAGGTGCTTGAAAGTCCAGGTGGCGTGAACAAAATCGTAGATGATGAGTTTGTTGCTAAATGAGTTTTTTCCTCATGACATGAATATGATTGAGTGAGGCTATATAAACTAAGTGATACACTGATTCGATAGAATGAGATGTGATTAAATGGGAGGAATTCTCATGTCAAATTCAGCCTCTTAGCTTATCAATGTTGATCAATTCAGTTGACCCAATGACCAACAAAATGTGTCAGTAGTTAAAAGAGTCACTTATTGCATTTGTGGATCCTAATTTTTTTCATTCATTTACACTTTCATTCCCTACCTTTTAATCTAGACTAGGAGGCCTCAACCTTTGAAAATTGACGCATTCAGTCATCCCTAATTAATGCCTATTTTTTCATTGAAACCTTAAACTCCATGTGTCAACTAATTAAATTATATCATATTACATAATTGAAATTAAATTTCAAATTCACGTTATATAAGTATTAAATTAAACAATATCGTCACTGTTTGTCCATTTCCCCCCCTGCCAACTCTACAATTTCTTGCAAATCACTCACTTCCTCCGAACTATGGTTGACGGCTCTAAGTATTATTGGTTTGGTAAGTGGTCATCTTGAGTGTTGAGCCCCTTTTAGAACTAATCCATTTCAGTTATGAATGTTATGATGACACATAATGTATAGTGATAGGATTTTTGGATTCAGGTACCCAAAATTTTTTTTTGAGTAGCCAATATCCAAACTAATAAATTCAATTTGTTTTATCATACATTGTGAACGTTGTTCAAATCAAAGAGTTTAACAATATAAGATAATGGTTAAAATCAGTAACAATGAGTTTTAACTTTCGGAAGGGTTATGCATGAATAAAAGCACAAATTAATGCATGCAAGTCAATTTTTTATTGCGTAATTTGCGCAAATGTACCATATTGTTTAGTGTCAGTGGGGAAATGAATCTTATAGTTTCTAATTTGACGATTTCAACCTTAACGTATCAATATCCTTGCAAAAAGTACCTTATTGTCCAAATTTATCAATTTCTATTGTTAAAATGACTTTTTTACCCTTATTATCTTTTTTTTCTGTAACATCATTCTTTTTTAATGTATATTGTTTTTAATTTTAAGTAAAATATGAAAAAGACAAAAATTTATATATTCATCTATTCAATTCAACTGTCGTTATAGTATTACTCTCTACCGTTACAAAAACAAATTAGATCTTTTTGATTTTCCAGTTAATAAAAATGTTTTTTCAAATCTCTAGTGGAAGCTCTGACTTTTTCGCTACTGGTGGTATGTGGGGACCAATATGAAGAGCAGCATGATATACCAACCAACAACAAAAAGTTTCTTATAGGTCACATATTGTCAGAATTCTACAAGACATATAAATATTAATCATTTATATTTTAATTGAGATTAAGGGTAAAAGTGTCACTTTAATAACAAAATTGACAAATTTGGATGATGAAGTCCTTTTTGCAAGGAACATTGATACGTGAAGGTTGAAATCATTAAGTTAGAAACTATAGGGTTCATTTCCACACTAACACTAAACGACAGTGTTCATTTGCGCAAATTACCCATTTTTTATTCAACTCCCTGAGGTGTTTCCCCTTTTGGGAATAGACTAAAAGATTGTAGCCAATCAGAGGGAAAGGATGACAAATTGAAGGGAGAAAAATGGTTAGAGTATTATTATACAATACATGTAAAGAAGAAAGTTGTGGACGCTAAAAACAAAAAGTCGCATAAGATGTTTGAACATTGGAGAAAGGATGTTGGAAACAAGGTAAGATAACGTTGTTATCCTTGCATTAATTGTATACTTCAATAAATTATAATGGAATGAGTAATAAATATCACTAATCTCCCGATAATATATATTGGGATTAAATATAAAATATTCATTTTTTTGGCGTAATAGTATACATTTATTCATGCTTAATAGTAATTTCAAAAGGATTGACATAATTAAACCATTATTATAAACGTTCTACAGCAAATTTGGGTGCGACACGAGATGCAGTTACTACCGTATATTGGACTATACTAAACACCCAATTTTATATCATATCAACAGCAAATTTGGGACATCAGCCTCTCAAATATTCCAATCATCTATGATATATGTTGTCGATTTTATCCCGCAAGTGGATAGATCGTTAACAAGTAATACAGTGATAAGTAGAGTGTCGAATCCACGAGGACTGAATCTACTAAGTTTTACTTTAGTTAATATCGGCTTTAATTAAAGAAAACACACAATAAGGTTTTAGAAATAATTTTTGAGAAAAAGAAAATTATCTAAGGAAATAAACAGTTAAAATTATTTATGAATATTCGAAACAATCACATCAAATAGGTAATAGGATCAGTAATCCACCATTGTTGACCCACTACAAACCATTGATTACTCGTTTTCAATCAATCCTTATCATATGTTGACAACCGATATTCCTTATGTGTCAATTTGCTCTCTTGATACAAATCAAACTTATTTTTATATATGACCTACCTATATCTCTATGATGGATGCGAACAGATAAAAACGCAATACAAAGCTAGAACATCACAAAAGATTGCACTAAGCATAGAAGTATATCTCTATCTCCTATCAGACTTAATGTCGTTTGTTATTTAAGCTAGAACCACATCCGCCTCTCGGCTGTGATATGAATCCCTAAACTATCCTAAAATCGATCAAATTATAGGACATCAATGAAAACAATAACAAATAATCAACAATAACAAGAATATTACCTAGGTTAAAAATCAATGATCCAATATTTATCAAAAGCCTCTCTCGATGGTCGATCAATTCTATGCCTATATGTGAACTTAATTATCTCTAACTAAATTGCGAACACATAAACATGCATTAAATCACAAAGATCATCATGTAGCGATCTCACAAGGCATGTTGACATAGACAATCAATATATGACCATATATTGTTCATTACCATGTGCTAATTTACATTGAATCTCTCAAAAGCAATATAAATCACAAACACGAATCAATGGTGATCAATCATCAAAACGGACGTATAAGTGAATAATAAACAATTAACCCAACAGCAAACAATAAAAACGAGCAATTCTTTAAAACTAAATATTTGTCAACAATGGTTTCGTCATAACCCTAGCACAATAACCCAGCCTTGCATATTAGGGAAAAGAAAACAACACAAAAGATTGGAATTCAAAACCCAAAGGAGATGAATCCAGGATAAATTTCCCATTGTCTATTTTCCACGGATGTTGCTCACGGCCTTTCACGGTCTCCTCCGCACGGCTCTCTCCTTCTCTTGGCCGTCTCCCCTCTGTCCTTGTGTTATTTCCTGTCAATTTATAGTTGAAGACGTCTTAGAACCCTCAATTGTATCAAAAACGGGTCCAAAAACGCGTCAAACGTCTTTCCGCTATGGGCTGCGGGTGGCCACGGAATGCTTGCCGCGGCCTACCCTGGCCAATAGAGATTTTTCCTAGGCCGCGAGTAGGGGCGGTTCGCTTGCAGTGCCCACCCGCACCCTACTTTCAACACGTGCGATTCAATCCCTGATTTGACTTTTTCTTTCAGCAATGGTTATTTTCAGCATCTTTCCTCATTTATACAAGTCCAAAACTTCCCGAACACTTCACAAAAGTCCTTGAACTCTTCAAACATAACCCGAATAGTCTCTTTT
Organism: Nyctanthes arbor-tristis; assembly: GCA_963692815.1. Lineage (NCBI taxonomy): Eukaryota > Viridiplantae > Streptophyta > Magnoliopsida > Lamiales > Oleaceae > Nyctanthes > Nyctanthes arbor-tristis. The sequence continues at coordinate 27,907 of CAVNYN010206768.1, read as the reverse complement.
AAGTTCTCTCAAAGTGCAATCTAGTCCTAGATCGGAAGAGCGATCTTCCTATGCCGAAACTATCGAGCCATAACAACTTGATACTACATCTTGAATGTAAAGCCTCAATTTGGTTCCAAAATCATCATTTTCACTTGGCATCACCCTAATTTGAGTTTTTCACTTATATGAACCATATTCACACAAATTAGGTAGAAATCTGCTCGATTTCATATAAAATTGAATAAGTTAATATGTGTAAATTATATATACAATACACTTATCAAACTCTCCCAAACTTACCTCTTGATCTTCCCTAGCAAGAAATTCACCCAATCACATTAAACAACATAAAATAAAATTTAACACATAACACATAATAAAAGACTTGCCAACATCCTAACCTATGTCATTTGTGATTGTCACAGAACATTGCCACCAACAGTGAACACATCCAATGCTTGACTAAAGAATTGGCATAATCACATCCACTATCATATATCTTTGGTCGGGCCTCCCAAACCACAATAGTTACACATGTTTTCACCCTCTCGTGAGAGACACACATCCCCAAAACTTCTTTTTTTCTCTTTTCTCACTTTCCTTTTTTTCTCATGAGGGTATATGCTATATATTTTAAATCTCTCACATCTCAGTGAAGTCTCTAACAGTAGAATACAATGTTAATACCTGTTAAAAAAAAAGCTCTTGGAATTTTTATAGCTTTGCGTTTCTCTTGCAAACTGTTTATGCAAGGCCGGGGTGGTTTCATGGCATCATTTTCATGTGGTTTCAAAGTCTCATGATGTGAAGCCCTTTCCCTTCTCCAGATACATAAATCAAATTTCTTTTTGGATATTCTTTCAGCAGAATTTTTACAGAAGACTGGAAGAATTCAGCACGACATAAGGATCTTCGATGATTAACACCATAATTTGTACTCTCACGTCTCAATAAATTTAATGAAATATTTCATGATACTATTTCCAAGTTCCAGCTAGCCTTATTAAATCTTAAATGGAACAGGCCCTCCATTTATTGCCATATTATGCGGGAAATTATTACTTTTCCTGTTGGCTTGGGCGGGAAGTGCGTTAGCTTTAGCTATCTCTTGTCATGCCATGATTTTCCTATTGCTAATTTTAATCAATGTAATTCTTGTAAGTTGTTGAATTGCAAGTTAACTTTAGCTATATGACTAGAGTATAAGTACAGCGACTTTTCTACATATTTTCACTTTTTGCTCCTTGGCAAAGATGCATTACTTACTGTATATATGGCTTCTTGGACTTCAGGTTATTTTGCCAGAAGGTTCTAAGGATATATCTGTTTCGGCTCCATTTCCTGTCAACCAATCGGAAGAGGTTTGGTGTGGTTTAAACTCATAGCTTCCCCCTGGCAGGGGAAATATATATATATATATTTCTTTACATGATTCTCAAGAGACCATCGTGCTAATTAATGTATTATTTTTTTGTGGTTCATTGCAGACAAAATTTTCCCATTTAGATATGGTTGGCAGACCAGTTATTGTACTGGAAAAGAAAAATGCTGTACTGGAGCATAATCAATATTTCCAGGTAATATGATAAGACGAAATACAAGAGTCTTCTTTGTATACTGCATTTGTACAGTTTCCGGTTTTCATAATATTATCTTGTGAAAGAGAAATTTTACACTTTAATTCCAGTGAGAGAGTATGCTTTAAGAATTTCAAGTTCATGAACTTCTTGAATTAAGAAATATATGCACTATAAAATCTTAATATCCTCCCCCAACCCTCTCAGAACACCTGTCTTATCAAGGCATATTGTCCGCTTAAAGATAATAATATTGGGACTCTTACTGTTTGTGATTTCTGCAAAATCTCAGTGATTGATTCATCCTCCATTTTTGTGAATGTCATTCATTGGCTCAGGATTTTCACATCTGACTCCATGGAATATCTCTTCACCTAATTTCTTCCTTGATCTTATGTTCTCAGGACAACTCTTTTTGTATTCTTTACTATAGGCATTTCATTTATCACTTTAAATTGGATATTTGATTTTCTTTGAACTGTGTCATCCACCAATTTTTTATTTTCTTGTACTCAGTCAATAAAGATCCCCAATTTTCTAATTGATGAGAGTGAGATCCATCAACTCGCAATAATCTGTAGCACTTGGCTCTCCAGCATCATCAAGCCATTGACTTATTATTTCTGCATAGCAAAATTTCCAAAATTTTCAGATGCTTTTGCTTAACTCGTGGCCCTTACACACTTGGATGATCTCTTTGCTTCCTGTCAACTAATAGTGCTCTTATTTTGCCTACATTTTCCTTAATTTAAAAAAAAAAAATATGAATTTTGATAGTTATATGGTGCTAAAGCAATGCTTTGTGAAATATTCTCTGTTTGGGACTGGATTCTTTCTCAGTTTTCCTTCTGTCCTTCTGTTGGTTGTATGAGGATGGATTCTATTGGGAGTTTTGTGTTAGGTTTTACGCATAGTGTATTTTGGTTTCCCCTAAAACCTCAGGGCCTTTTGTATCGATGCATCTCTAATTACCGCCAGTCGTGTTATGATAGCATTCCTCTATAATACTTAGTTCCTGGAACCTTTAAGCTGATGTGTCTTTTTCTTACTCCTTCTCTTTCTTCCCCCTTCCCACAGGTCTATTACAAGTTTAACAGCCTTTCATTGCTTAGGGAGCCATTAATGCTGATTTCTGGATTTTTCTTTTTCTTTGTCGCATGCATAATTTATATGCATGCAGACTTGACAATCTCTAAATCCTCTGCTTCTTACATCGCAAAACTACAGTGGGACGAGGTGAGTCTATACGACCTTTTTTACTCGTTTGATAGTAGTAATCATAATCAAGTAAAGTAAAACCATAGATTTCATAATCCATTTTTTAGGTACAATCTGCAATTCAGCAGTTTCAAAGTATCATGAACCGGTGTATGACAGTTCATGACAAGATAGAGGCATCATTGCGAGAACTTTCACGGACTGGGGATGTGCAAGCTTGCAAAGCAGCACGGAAAGCTGCTGACAGTTTGCTGAAGGAGCTGTCCAAAGAATTGAAAACTTTGTTGTCTTTCTTGCAATCTTCCCCACAAGCTGTTCAAATTTTACCCAAGGTTCGTCTTCTGGTCCTTTTGATTTTCTCATAGAGAGCACCGTAATAGCATGTGCAGTAGAGACGACCACATTTTACCTTGCACTATTAAGGAATAATAAAAAGAATCGAAAATTTAGTACATCGTACTTAGCATGAATCTCATGTTTGTGTGTAGGGAAAGGAAGCACAATGTGATTTCGGCTTTCTTGTGATCTTTTATTACCTTTGTTGTCCTTAAATGCAGGTGGAGGAACTGGTCGCTAAGGAGAAGGAACTACAAGAGAAGCTAATGCTGAAACACTCTACCGTGGTAGATTGTTATGAGAAGAAATTGGGCGGACGAGAAATCGAGAATCGCATTGCCTCAATTCAGCAGAAAATTGCAATATTGAGACAGGAAGTGGATGATCTTTTTGAAATAATTGATGAGATCTAATATATGAAGGAGAAATGGGTTATTTACATTAGGATTCAACCCAACTTGATCATCCATAATTTTCTATGTAATGGTAGGGACAATTTTGTTGCTAGTCGGGACAACATAAATTAGGGACATGGCTCTCATGTTTATCGTCTTGAAAAGTTTGTGATCTATCGTGAAGGATGAATCAATTGTGTTTTGAGTAAAATCCTGACGAGACAAGATTTTGTAGTGCTTGTTTGAAATAGTTACATGGCACGATAGACACAAAGTTCATACAATGTTGGTAGAATTTGTTTTCTTAAACGTCGCTTCTAAAAAATTGGTTTATATGCACGTGTCACGTCATCTTTTGTTTTATTATGTATCTTGTAATGCTTATATGTTTTTGATTATAATTATTCACTGCGGGGAGGTTTTCTCAATTACAGACGAAGAAATTGTTGTCTACCAATCTGCGTAATTTCACGCCATTACCTTTTCCAATTGCACATCACAAAATCAACACTACAAAGTTTGCAATTAGTATTTTTTTTTAAAAGGTATTCTAATTTATAGTTGAAATTAGTATATAGTTTGAAATATTCGTTGAATTAGTTGAAAAAGGAAAAAAATTTATAGTTGCAATTGGTATTTTACGGAAAAAAGAGTATTTTTTTAATTGAATCAAAATATATTTTATTTTTTTGGGCAAGGAAAATATATATTTTTTATTTTATTTTTATTTTTATTTTTATTTTTACTTGTAGATAAAATAAACAACCACACGCACTTGCATTCCGAGTCACAGCGTTGCATAGCTCAGTGTGTTTGTGCCCATATCTGTATGAATTAGGGAAAGAGGGTTTAGGGAAAATTAGGGTTTTTGGTTGAGTGGATAAGGCGAGAATGGAAACATCACTCAGGTATGGTGCGGACTCCAAATCCCTCAGGTATGGCGGAGACAAATCCCTCAGAATCCACGCCAAGGAAAAGCTCCCTATCCACTCCAATTCTCTACTGCAGGTTCATCATTACCTTCCCCATAATCTCATCTAGATACTTTGGTAATCTGGATTAATATTCCTGCTACATGTTTGTATATGTGAAGCTCTTCGATTTGCTCCTAGAAAAGGATTGTTCTAGAAACGGGGTTATTTACGCTCATATTCAACTGTTTCGTAACCGGCTTTTGTACTTTATTAGTACAAAATTAACTAAAGTTGAACTGAAAGCTTTTGTAGCTATCTGCATATTGCTAGAGGTTTTGTTGGTACAGAGTTTTGGGTGATAATGTGAATGCATATTGCTTGGAAAATGGCCATTTGTCGAATGTGAGTTGCAGAGGCTGGTGGGGGAGATTGGAAAACGAAGGAATATGTAATACTTTATATAGCTATACTGTTTTTCTTATATCTAATGAATAAAATTTGGGAATTTTGTTTTATTTTACCCGGAGGAAATGTTGCTTAATGCTTACTGCTGAGTCCAAGATAAGTTCCAGTTGTGCAATGTGTGCCTTTTGACTTACTCTGAGCTACTATTGGACATCATATATACCAGTGAAGAGAATTAGTCTCCCCATATTCATGGAGCTTGACTAGGACAGCTTGATCTTTACCTTTAACTTAATGAGTTTCCTGAACTTACTTTTTCATGTTTGTCTATTCAAATTGGCAGCTTCATGGAGAGCTTGACACAAAGATTGGAGCTCCAACTTATCTTAGTGCGATGATAAGGCATTTCTATCCTGATGTATTCTATTCAGTTCCTTGTTTTCTCTTCTTTCTTTATCTCTTTCTTTCTTCTCTTCTCCCTTCTTTTTCTCTCTAAATTAAATTGATGTAAAAGAACTTGGGGGTGGGATAAGGAACAAGAAAGAAAGACACAGACTGTAAAAGATTTTGCTGCTGAATAATTTTATATTTAATATTGGATGGTAACGTATAGGTATCAGCTAGCATTGGTGCAGGAGTTCAATACACTAGGGACGAGAAGCTTAGGTATAACCTTTGTGGGAAGAAAGCATTTCCGGTGACTGATGATGGTTTGATAAACTTTAGCATCAAAGGTCAATTTTATATGGACAAGCAATTTAAACAGGTTGGAGTTTCTTTCCCTTCCTGCAATATTATCCATGTGAGAGACCATTGGCACTTGGAATTGTTTGCATAATTAGAAACACAATTGTATATTAGACCAATGTCATTTTTCAAAATTTCACTTAGCAATTCATACATCACAATGAATTCACAGGGGGAGCCTCGAGGAGCAGCCGAATTTACTTGGTTTGTCTTCAATTTTAAAAAAGACCAAGATCTGAGGCTCAAAGCTGGCTATGATATCGTTGACAAGGTATATTTCTTGATACCATTCAAGGACTCTGGAACTTTTGTTAAAGCGAAGTTGGTTCATTTTGGTCACTGAACTGATATTTCATGATTTAGTGACCAAGCAAATTGATTATGAATCTTACTGTAGAAGTTAATTGAGTAACTGTATGACTATCCCATCTTTGTCTTAGTTGATTCTTTGTCTTCTTTGATTATCTCTCTCTTCAGTCCTCCCAGATCTCTTAAATTCAATAAAATCAGCGTTCAGGGGTTGGGGAGGGGGAGCTTTTAGCTACATTTTGCCTTTTGATTTTTTTTCTTTTGGCCTGAAGCATACATTGTAAAAGGGAATTAAACAATTGTACGAGGCAGATGGATTACCTGAGATACACCTCTCAAGGATGAGCTGGTTTGTGCTTAAAAGATTCTATTTGTAATTCACATTTTACTTGCACAATATCGCCCCCATATCGGATCTGTGCTACTAGTTTACTTGAGGAACACTAAACATCTTATATTCAAATACCTCTGTTCTGCTTGTCAATCTCTGATACGCTGAAGGTTATAGCCTAGTTCAAGGAACATTGATCAGAGATATAAAGATCCCCTTTTTTCATGGTATACATATTTGACGTATCTTAGCCATTGACAGAACCATTTCCATTAAAAATAAGCCAGTTTAAATCATGCTTCAAATCATCATACATTTGGATTTACATTTTTTCATTGCAGCAATTGGTTTCTCTTCAGTATTTTCAGTTTTACGTGTCTCCACTAATTGTCTGATCATGTCCACAATTCATAGTCTTTTCACCATACATTCAGGTGATATATTTCTATTGCTTCATTCCTTGTGTCATTTTTATTGCAGATTCCATACTTTCAGGTTAGGGAAAATAATTGGACGTTCAATCTTGATTCTAAAGGCAAATGGAGCGTCAGATATGACTTGTGAGAGTTGAATGGTTCTAATTACCATAAAGATGAGATGCAATTAGTGTCAGGTGGGATTTTCCCTTGATATTATATTTTCTGATATTAGTCAATGGGAATATGCGTGACTGCAAGATGAATGTACTTTGATATCATTTATTTCTCAAAAGCAGATGTCAACAGTGCTTATTTTCTTATAGAATTTTTTGTTTCTTATATGCCATATGGGCCTTATCCAATTCTGAACGCGCTAAATTGTTGCACCCCACCCCCCCCCTTCGGGGGAGGGGGGTTGTTATTTATTTGTAGCTATTAATTTGTGATTTAAACTTAACAATTATTTTCACTACATTAGTAAATAAAAATAAAAAACAATTTTAAATTTCAAATTTTGCTGCCTTATGTTATTAGTGATAATAATCTTTTTAAAAAGATTTCAGTTGTAACATAATAAATAATTAAATATTTTTTTAAAATAAACTAATTGTTTAGTATCTATTTCATGAAAGTGATCTAGTTTTAAATGTATGGTATCTGCAAGGGTAATACATATTTTTTAGAAACACAATGTAAGTAAATCAACCAATCAAGTAATGTGATTGAATGGATAGATAAGATACAATGTCTTGAAACATTTCAAATAGTTGAATGAGAGAGAGTAACTGCTCGACATGACTTGTATAGTTAAATGATCTACTTGTCACACTGAATATTCAATCACTTGGTCGTCGGGTAGAAGATTTTCTCTTCTCTGAGAACACACTGTATGCAAGAGTTGTGTACCATAAGAACACTTACGCACAAAAGTAGTTCTCCTCTTTCACAATACAACACACCGAGCATGTTGCCACCGGAAGGCCCCAACTGCACAACCAACGCGGTGAAGCTGCAACTCTATGGTTTTGGCTGCACAATTCCTTAATTTCAGGTTGGATCAAGAAGATCATCATGGCGCCCACATAAATATAAAACCGTGAACATGATGATGTCAAGAAACCAACTGACGACTACCCCTGCTCCTTTTGTTTTTTTTTTTTTTGTTCACTTTCGATACATGATTTGCTGCAACAATAGAAAGAAAGAACTTACGATATACCGAACTGGATCGGTCCACCTAGCTTATTATAATTATAAAAATAAAAATAATTTAATACTATATACATGATACTATATGGCCATATGTGGTTGTGGCTTTCCGTATAGCGTGTCCCACCATATAGTGTTAGATCGAGACTAGAGCTCATTGCCCTCATATGGGCCTGCTCATATTTACAGGCCCAACGAGGCCCGTAAAGGAAATTTTGGCTTGTTTTCTAAGTCTTTTAAGTATTTTTTTAAAGAAAATAAGGAATAAAGTTGACGAGTCAAGTCGAGATTGGCTCGCTAGGAAAAAGCTCGAGTTTTATCTGGGCTCAACTCAGGGCTTTTTTTGGCTCGAGCTAAAAAAGTTCGAGCTGAGATTTGAGACTCACAAACCGACTCGGTGTTTATATACAATTGTAGAATACAAAAGGACTATTCTAGAATTCCAGAATTATATTTTTACAGAAAAGACAAACAATCAAAAGGAGTATTTCTGGTGAATCCATATCCAGAGAGTAACGGTTTTATGCTGAGCCATTGCATTCCCAACGGCATTGTGGATTTGATGAGGTAAAAACGCACGTTACAAAGTTGCACTTCTATAAATTGCCTTGAATAGAAACGTAATCCCACTTGGGTTCAAAATCGCGTGGCTGGGTATTCAACTTTGGTCCGATCGGGTTGTTCTTTGTTCCAGCTGAGCAAGACTAAAATTTCTAAGTAATTGCATCCAAAAAATAAAGAAATAGAAAAAGAATCTTATGTACAGGTGTACTCAGAATTGAACATAAAATATTGGAGATTAAATAGAAATCTTCAAGGGAACTTGTTCAATATGTGAAAATTTCAAGGTCAAGCACTAATTACTTTTGGAAAATTGTGATGTAGTTTGTTCTCTCGTCATATTTCTTTAAGATGTTTGGAGAAGGGATGTTGAGAACATGCATGGTAAGATAACATTGTTCTTTTGTCCTTGCATTGGTATCCTTCAATAAATTATAATGGAAGGACTAATAAATCATGTCACCCCGTAATATATTGAGATAAAATATGAAATTATATATACATTTCTGATAAATGGTAATTTCAAAAAGATTGACATAAACAATAATTGTCACATAATCATTTACCTGGGAAACCCATAGCGAATTTTTTTTCATTCTGAAAAGAGTTACATGATTAAGCATAGTATGGAGTTGAATTAAGAGCATCCACATTAGTAGTGCTAAAGTAGGTTATTAGTAGAGTTGTTAGTTAGCAACTCAAAAAACAACCTACATTAGTGGTGTTAAAGTAGTTGTTAAAAGTATTTAATTTAACAAGTTGTTAGTTTTACTGTTAAAGTTAACAACAAATTTAACACTTTAGGTGATATTATTTCTTCTCTTTTATTTAATTAAATTGAGATTGGTCCACTATTTGATTATTGAATTGATGATTAAATTTAACACTCTTATTTAGAATCACTAATGTAGCACACATTAATAGTTAAATTTAACTTACTGAGATGTCCTTTAACAATCACTAAAAACTCTACTTTTTACTTATGTAGATAGTTAATTTTAGCACTACCAATGTGATTGCTCTAGAGCATATCCACATTGGTAGTGTTAAATTAGATTGTTAGTGAAATTGTAAGTTAATAACTCAAAAAGTTAGTTCCATTGATGGTGCTAAGGAAATTGTTAAAATAATTTTTTTGGTTGGTTGTTAATTTTAACAATCATTTTAACACTTTGCTATAATTTAATGTTTTAAAAAAATTCTTTTTTCATTTATTTAATAAAGTTTGACTAAATAACTTTTGAAAACAAGTCCATGTAACGAGGCATAAACCTTTAATTTGTGTAACAAAGTATATCTCATTTTAATTCAATGTATCATGTTACACTTCATAATTCTTGTAGCCACTTATGTTGCACTTCCTAATTCTACTTTTAATTTTTGTAACAAGATATGTTACATGTAATTTGTATAACTGTTACTCTTGTAATTGATGTAGTAGCCCATGTTATAGTTCTTAATTCTTGTAACGAGATATGCTATACATGTAACATAGGCTAATTGGCACTAAACATTTTAATTTTTGATATCTATTGTGCAAAACGTCTCTATCTATTAGTTTTTGACATTAGTCACCCCAATACAAGCTTTTTTTGCACAAAAGTGCCGTCAAGTTTTCAAATTAAATAATAGTAGAATCCCTATATACACAAAATTTAAAGGCCATTTTGGTCAGTTCACTTGTTTCCTCCCACATGCTGGTTCGTTGGTTTGGCATAGATTAATCCATATGTAATTCTAATTAAATTAATTCACCGTAGTTGGGCTGCTCTTTTTCAATTTTCCTTGGCGTTAGATGATATGTGTCTATCTGTGTGTGTATATATATATATATATGTATATTTGTTTACTATAAGGGAAAGACTGGGGAAAAAAACTTCTCAATTAGTATATAACTCCATTGATGAAAACCGTTTAAAAAAATTTCCATCGTTCTCCTCTCTCTATTCATTTGTGGGTTTTGGAAATCTTTTAATATAAGATTGTGTTTGGAGTATGTTGATATAATAAACGTTGGTGACCAAAATGTCCTTTAAATTTTATCTCTTTAAGTGTTCAACCGTTAGTTAACTGCAAAACTTGAAAGTAAAGAACATTTGCTCAAGAAAAGGTTATGCTAAGGGCGACCAATGCCGAATATTGATAATTTAGAATGTTTTGCACAACAGATGTTAAAGGTAGGGATGTTTAGTGCTAATTAACCAACTAACATACTATGTTATTTGTGTAACAAAATATGTTATATATGTAACAAGGTATGTTATGGCTGTAACATACTATATTAGGCTACTAGAAACTGAAACTGTCATCATACTATATATTACACTGTACAAAAATGATACTACTAACATTGTGTAAAAACTGAAAATGCCAAGACACACAAATACTTACTAGAGTTAATTATCTCAAATACCACTACAATTTACAAAAGTGATCCCATATGCTATTATACTTTAAAATTTATCTCCAATGTGACTACACTTCTCAAAGATTATCTTATCCGCCATTGTACTTTAAGAATCATCACAGTTACAATTGAACTTACGAAAATATTATTTCATCTGCCATTAAATTTCTTAAAATCGGCTATTTTTTAATTGAAAGCTTATTATTTGATTGTATCATGATATTAATGATTAAAACTATCACATAGTAAAACATATTTGTCATATTTTTTTGCTTTATTAATTTTTAACCCTATACTGACTCTGACTGAGTGGCAAATGAGATAAGTTTTTTATCAGTTTAGTAGCAAATGGAGTAAATTTTAAAGTATAGTGGCATAGAGACAATTTTTTGAAAAGTTCCATGGCATTTGAAGTATGCTTCAAAACATAGTAGCAAGTAAGATAATTTTTTTTTAAAGTTAAGTAGCATTTCAGATAATTAATTCTATTTACTCAAAGTTAGATAACTTAATCATGATTTACATATATTGTGATAAATACATCTTCCATCCATCACATAAACCTTTGTGTTATTCTTTTTGATACAATATTTGTGTAATTCTGAACATATTGTAGGAAATTAAATTAAAAAATAAAGCAAAAAAAAAAAAAGCTTTCTTTTATTACTATTACCTCTCAAACTGATCATCTGAAAATCTCTAAGAAATAATATCGAATTCATTTCTCTTCCAAGTGATACAAAAAATGAATCTAAAACCTTTCAAAAGAAATATGAATTTGAAATAAAAATGTGCAAAATAAAATATTTACATTGCACACTAATAGAAAAACAACATGCAAAATTTATTTAAAAGTAAAAAACATGTACAATTGTGATCGTAATATAAGATACAGTAATAGATTATATTAAGTTCTGTTAATATTGCATTTACAACACTTACAATCCTTAATTAGACACACAGACACACACGCAGAACACTAATCAATGAGAAATGATATGAAATAGTAGGATAATTATATTGCCGCTACAAAAATTAATGGGCAAACCACAAATTGTTTATTTATTAAAGGGTAGTTATATTTAAACCACATTTTTTTACTAACCACACTACATGATAAATACACCACAATTAAAGTGCAATTTTTATATACATACCACAATTAGTTTACTAATCTAACCCTATATTTTAAAAGTAATAAATAAATAGATAAATCGTACGTCACACTACATTCCATTCATTAATCAATCCATCTTGTACAATTCTCTCTCTCTCTCTCTCTCTCTCAATACCCTAATCCTCGACGAAAATTTAAAGGTATTAAATGGAATAACAAGGAAAAACCGGTAGATATTCGAAGTATGAACACAAATCTACGAATTATTACCACGAAGATGCCAAGCACTACTAGAAATTGAAAGCATCAAACAACATATTACAAAAATTCTGATTAAAACACAAAGATAACAGGACGTTAATTACCCTACTCGTGGCATGTATAAAAATATTTTGGATTCGATTTCAATAGCATTTGTAATTTTCTCTCTCATAATTGCATAGATTTTTCAAATGTCAATGGTGCTGGAATTTTCAATCGTGATGTAGCAAAGAAATAAATTAGGATTCTTGTTTGTGGTTAATATAAAAAATAGATGAGGTATTTATTTTGTTGTGTATTTAGAAAAATAAGGTTCTACGAAAAAGTTATTTAAGTCATTTAGTCATTGACCTTTTTAGTAAATAAGAATAAAATTCAAAATTGTGGTGTGGTTAGTAAAAGTGTGGTGTAGATATAACCACCTTTTGTTTAAATACCTTTCAATATTATAATTACATTAATAACATTTGCTTAAATATGTTATTCATTATATCTTTTTATTCCCACACCACAACAAAATTCATCCCTTTTCCCCCTTTTTTACTTCTGTCGAGAGAGCCACGACAGCTAATTAAACACCCACAATTGATAATCCAATATTTTTTTTTTTTTGTTATTTTATGGCACCAGCTTCACAATCAATTCTTCACAACTTGGATTATTTCTTATTAAGATGACTTTAATTCAACCTAGATTTCCATTCATTTGGATTTGAATTTGAAAGAATGCCCATCTACCACTGAATGGCAAGCAACGAACTTCCTTCTTCTTTTTCTTCAAAAATATCTTGGCATATGGCAATTGGAAAATTGTAGTTCTAGGGTTTTCCTTTTCAATTTGGAAGTGGGTGGCTAGTGAAAGAAGATGAGCTACAAGAAAGGAAATTGTATTTCACTCGAACTCTCTCACTGTCGTTCTTTCCGGCAATAAAACTTTAAGGCGAAAATGATGATGATGCTTCTAGTATGAAGGATCCAAATTTGAATAATAGATTTGAGAAATGTGCACCATAGTCTTTTATTTTTAATTTTTGATTTTGTGATTTTTAATTTTATATTGGTTATAGATGTAAATTTGTTTGTGGTGTAGTTATCATTTTTCATTTTTATATGTGGTGCGGTTAAAATATGGTGGGATAATTAATATTGTTGGGAATATAATTGTCCAAAATAGTATCATATGCCCGTGTCGCTTTTATCTGGACATGCCACATTAGTTAGCAACGGGCTAACATTAACTCGCGAGATTGATGTTGTATCTAGATGCATGTCCGACAGACGTCTGACACTATTAATTATAACGTTAACATTTGATTTTATATCATTTCCGATCAAATGTCAAATGTCACCGTAATTGTGATTGTAATTGACGTGCTTTTAATTGGAAAAGATATTCAATTCATATTATCAATAAGTAACCAAAACGAATATGCAAAATGAAAAACATATAACATAATGACCGGAATAGAAGAGATTAACACCGGAACTTGGTTAATATCGCATTTACGCATATAAAGTGTGTGCATGGGTGGGCGGGTGGGTGGAACGATAGGGCTTTTGTAGTACTTTGAGTAATAGGGCACTCGTTTCTATTTTAAGTGGCAATACTAGTGACAAAATGTAACCCTAATTTCTTAAAGTTTGGAACGCTATTAAAAGTCGCATTTTTTATTTTTAAATTTAACAAGTAAATTTTTTTTAAAAAAGATAAACTAATAAGGATATAATATGTGTGGAAACATGATGATCTTTCAAATATATAATGCCTAAAATATATGTTTATAGTTGTCGACAAAAGTAATTGTTCAAAATATAATACCGATAAAATATTTAGCAAAAAGGATAATACATAATCATTTAGTCAAAATATTTAATTGGCTCTACTCGTTGCCTTGACCACAGCCGACCCCTTACCCTGGAAGGAGGGAAAGCTTGTGTGAGCATAATAATAATATTATACTCAGTGGGAGTAAATCAATTAATCCACATCAAATCAAATATGCGATCATAATCATAACTCTACTATTTAAACTTTAAATATTTTCAAAGTGATACTGTAGGCCATCCTAAGGGCCTACTTTGACCCCGGACCAATTTGCAGTCCCTGATAACATACATAGCGCCAGTAATTATAATTGCACAGTGGACTATTCCAAGGGCCTATTTTTTACCCCGGACCAATTTATAGTCCCTGGCAAAATCATTTTCATGTATTCAAGTCACAACTATAATCAATACATAAGGAAAAGAAATTATCAATCAACTAGAATTTAAATAATGTAAACCCCACCTTAACATTCTTGAAAAAGTTTGCTTCAAATGTTGCACGAGCTGTGATGTTACTCAAACTTGGAACTTAAAGCGCCCTCGTCTAGCAAATGAAAATTTAAAGTGATTTAGTATATTTAAATTATCATTGAATGGAGAATCTTAAACTTTAAGAACTTATTTGAATATTTATGAAAGTTAATGTATTAAGATTTTGGATTCTTAAATGTTTAAGGGTCTAATTAATCACTTTTGAGTGTTAGAGTTCATAATTAATTTGATTGGTTTAGGATTTAGGACATTTATGAAGTAATTAAAATTTTTAGGGGTTAAACTGAATAATTATAATAGTTTGACGACTTTAATTTAATAAACTTGAATAGTTTTGAGGGTCGATTTAAGTTAAACTAAAAGTCTAAGGACTTATATGATTAGAATTTAAAATTCTATGGACCAATTATGCAAGACTTGAAAGTTTAGGGGCCAAAATTAATTATTTAAAATGTTTGGGAACCAACTTTGATTTAAATAATAACTTTAGGGTCAACTTAAATGTCTTGGGAATTCTTGGGGTCAAGACTTGAGTTGACCATTAGGTTAGGACTTATTTACATGTTTTTAAAACTTGGAGGGACCAAAATGGAAAACCCGAATGTTATTGTCTTAGATCTATTATTTTTGGGATAATAATCGGGAAGAAGAAATAGAGAGCGTACAAGGGGAGTTCGAACATGGCTGGGATATTTGGAGCCAAGGTTTCCGAACTAAATTTCCGGAAAATCAAAGGAAAAATAGGGGGAAAGGAAAGCTTTCGACGAGCTCTACTAATTCATGTAAGTTTTTAAAGGTATTATGATAGTTTTTGGTAAAGCTGAGGGACCTTTTTTAAGCTTTTCCGATGAGTATGGTGGTTTTTCAGTCAAAATATTTATATATTCGTGTTCTTCACAGTGAGAGGAAGCCATAGACACCAAGTTTGCGGTGTTTGGTGAAGAAATGGAGATGACCTATTTTTAGGTTTTGCTCAGTTCGACCGAGCCGTTGTTTTTTCCCTTTTTTTTTTAATGATTTATGAGGATGAGGATGATGGTAATAATGGTTATAAGGTATACATTTGGTAAAAATTCTAGTGCACACTTATTGAGTTTTCATGGTAATGAATGGATGAATATAGAAAATAGATGAATTTATTTACGTTTGTTCTTATTGTTGGATTTTTTTATTGCTTGATGTGTAGCTTGAAGCTTTTATGCTAGCCTTGTTTGATGCTTGTAGTTACAAAGAAGAAAACATGAGTGTTAGTTGTTGATTTGTTTTAAAGAATAAGAATATTAGAAGACGAAGGAGAAGAAAATGGAGAAGGAAAGAGCTACATGTTGCTGGGATAAATGAGCTTAAGTGTGTGAAAATGGAGTGTTGGAGGCTTTAAATAGAGTTAGTTCAAAAGGAAGAGAAGGTACCAAAAAGTGGATTTTGAAAGCTATTGGTGCATAGAGAAACTAATCAGAAGTTGATATCTTGATATATAACTTTGAAGGTTCTATTGGTATTGGTGAAATGTTATATAAGTTGGTTCATTTCTAAAAATTAATTCGTTAGAATTTAGTTTAATAAGTTTGAATTATTTAGGTTGAATTTAAACTTTAGTTAAGTTATGTTGGTTTCTATTTCCATAATATACTTCGATTGGCTAGACGAGTATATGAAAGTTTTGAAAAGTCAAGGAAGCCGTAACGATATAAGTTAAAGTAATAAAATTAAATTAAAATTTTTTTAGTCACTACACAAAAAGCAGCTCTTTTTTCCTAGTCACCTCTATGCTCTCTCTATCTCTTTCTTTCTTTCTATCTAGTTCTCTTCCATCTCCTCTTTCTCTAGCTACTGGAACCAGGTCCATTTATTTATTTTTTATTTTGTTATCTACTTATTACTGTTCCTTTGCTCTCCCCAAAATAACATTTTTCAGGTGCTCCCCTCTCGCCTCTCTCTAGCTCTGACTCATTTTTAAGATTTTTTTTTCAATCTTGCAAATAACATCTCTCTAGTACTCCCCTCTTGCCTTTCTTGTAACTTGAATCCAGGTAGTGGAGTCTTCCATTTCTTATTTTTGGCTTTGTATTTTAAAGATTATTATTCATTTTTCACTTGTTTTGGTCTCCTACTCTCGGGTCCACACCCCGCTCTCGCCTCTCTCTGTTACTTAAACCAGGTAAAAAATTCTTCCTTTTATTTGTTTTAGGGTTGTTTTTTTAAGGATTACTATGATTTTGCCTTTTTCATAAGTTATTGTTTTTTTTAAGGACACTAGGCTGATGGTTTGGGGTTAATTGGAGCTAGGTTTGAGGGAGAACTGAGAGGGCAGTGGCTGGTGCTCAATTTAGGGCTTCTGTCCTTCCTTCATTTTTCTCTTTCTGTGATATTTTTGTGCGTTATATGGGTGGGTTTTTATGATATAGTGGTGATGGTGTGGGGATACAACCAAATGGTTTAAGGAACACTGGCTCACAAATATGCTATGGGTTGGATTGATTGGAGCTAGGTTTGAGGCATAACCGATAGTGGAGTGGTGAGTGCTATTGAGTTGGGGATGGGGATTCAATTCTTCATTCCATTTTCATTTTTCCCTTTGTGTTCTTTCCTTTTTTTTTTTTTGGGTGGGGGTGGGGACATTAGTGGGGTTGGTTTATAAGAAATGATCATGTAGAATATTAAAATTAATAGGTTGGTAAAATGCATATCGAGGCTCAAATGGAGGCTACATCTCAGCACACATAGACCTTGCATCTCCAAATGTTGATAGCGAGATTCAAGGTGACATTTTGGTGGGGCAAGGCCCTTATACTAGCTTGAGCAGATTCGAGGATGTTTTGATGTCGAGGTCGACCTTGTACTCCGCAATATGTTTGGTTTGACAGTATTAGGCTTATTTGCACCTTTGCATACCTTGTTCTTATGTGTAATGCTGCCCCTTCCCGTGCTTACATATAACTAAAGTTGGATAAATGAGTTACGTGGGCATGAAGACTCAATTGTTTATTGCTAAGTCGGGGTCCATGTTCTTCCTTTAATCTACATAGAGGTCTTGGGCATATTGTGGAGGAAGTTAAGTAGAAACTGAATGGGAAAAACTTTTGTGGACTCACGTGCCAATATTAGCATCACATTGCTAGCGGCTTATGCCGAGAGGGTCTTCGTGGAACCCACTGATGTCAAATGTGCAATCCTTTACTGTTTGTGTGTGTGGCATCTTATCGAATGGTGTGGGGGGCCAGCTGGATGATTGTGAGATACTTGATGAGACCATAGATGTTGGAATATTGGTCCAGATGCCATAGCGGACCTATTATTTGCTTATTGTGGTGATTTGACTTGGTATGATTCAGCCCTTGATTTCTCATATAAGAAGAGGAAACAACCGCTGATGACTTATGCAAGACTATTAGCAAACAGAAGAAGAATATAAATCTACACCTTTAGTATGCTGCATGAATTATCCATATGGTTTTTGGATTGCCTTCCCCCCTCCCCCCACTTTTAATAAGACCAATGATCCATAATTTTCTAATTATATCATTTTATTTATATTGGTTGTCCATGAAATTAGAGATTGTTATTGTATTCTATAATTTCATAATTTGGCCATATTTCCAAAGGGGGTGTAAGTATCTTGGCTTCTTTTATGCCATTCCTAGGCTTCTACGCCAATTAATATGCAGAGCATCTTACATCATGATGATGATGATGATGATGATGATGATGATAACAACAATTTAATTAATGGTGGAAGAGGTGACTAGTCTGACAAAGGATTGTTTCACTTTCTTCACTTATACAAAATGGATATCACCACAATCCTATTTATAGTAATATCATCTCTTTAACCAATTGCTAGGATTTCGCCACCACACATTTGATCTAATGTTTACAATTTATCATCTAAATTTCTCCATACAAATATCCTAAATATTTATTCATCATACAAAATATCTGGAAATATCTATTAAAAATATATTCCAAAATATCATTATAATTTTTCTTAAAGACTTATCCATAAAAAGTTATAGAAATTGGCCTATTGGGCTTTGTTTAGAAAATTCTTGGGATAATTAGAGATAATATCCTCTTTTGAGTCTCAATTCCACCACTTATTTTGAAACTAATTGGAAATCTACCATTTTACATTATAAAAATACCTTTTATTTTCTTATTATTATTATTTACGGAAAATTTCACAAAAGATCCCCAACCTTTGCACTTTAAGTCGCCTAGATCCCTAATATTTTTTTAACGCGTTGGGTTCTCAACTTTTCATAAATATGCACAAAAGGTCTCTACTAATGAAATTTATCTAAAATTTCGTTAAATCATTGCCAAAATTACCGTTATACACTTATCTTTTAAATTTAAAAAATATTTAAAAACTTAAAAAAACATAAAAATAAAAAGGAAGGGGAAAAACAAAAGAAACTGAAAGAGAAAGGAGAGACCCCCTAAGCTGCCGGAAATGGAAGTGAAAGAGGGGGTCCCATTTTCTTCTACCGTTTCGGCAAATGTACATCCAGAAACGGTAGTGAAAGGGGGGCCTCCCCATTTTTTCTGTCATTTCTGGTAGGAGGAATACTCTCCCCTTTCAGCTGCTAGAAATGGCAGCAAAGTTTACTGCCATTTCCGGCAGCTAAATTAACATATGTCGAAAACGGTAGTGAAGGGGAGGAGTTTCCGGCAGTGAAGGGGGAGTCTCCCCCCATTTCTTCTACCATTTCCGGCAAATGGAATGGGAGACTCCTCCCTTTCAGTCATCGGAAATAGTAGCAAACTTTGCTGTCATTTTGGGTAGCTGAAAGGGTCCATCGGAAACCGCAGAAGAAAGGGAGAGAGAGATCCCTTTCACTGCCAACCCCCTTCACTACCATTGAAGCTACCGGAAATGGCAGTGAAAGAGGAAGAGTTTCTTTCTTTTTAAAATTTTTTTCCTTCCCTTCTTTATTTTTATTTTTTAAAAATTTTTAACTACTTTTTTTTTTTGAAAATTTAAAGGATAATAGTGTAAAGGTAATTTGGTCAACGATTTAATGGAACCTTTTATACTTATTTATGAAAGATTGAGGATCCAGTGTGCTAAAAAAATATTAAAGACCCAGACGATTCAAAGTGCAAAAGTTGGGACCTTTTGTGAAATTTACCTAATTATTTATTATTAAAAGTATTTATATCATTATTTATTTGTTTAATTTAATAAACTTAATAAACATATATATAATATATATTTCATTATTATATTCAAACCCAACAACCCACAAATTCATCAGCAGCCACCACCACCACCTCCCTCCTCCTCTTCAGCCACTGCAACAACCACCATCACCACCACTACCCACATCCGCCGCTACCGCCGCCGCCACCACCACATCCGCACTACCACCATAACTCCCACCAAACCATCTGACTGTGCTTTCAACACCACTGCACAACCTTTCGCACCTCCACCATTCACCACTATGGAAGGAGGCAGGACATCTAAAGGAGGTAGCGCCTCCTTCAACATAGGCAGATTTGAGTTTCTTTTTTTTTTTCCATCAACATTTTTTTTTACACCGAGCTTCGTCGTTTTTGGAAATCTTGGGAAAGTTTGTGGATTAATTTTATAACTTTTGATGGAAACATAGAGATGTTTACGCCTCAAAGTCTTTTCCAACTTCAATGCATGATTTAGTTCTGGATGGAAGAGATGTTTTTGAAGAAACTTTTCCAATTTCAACGTAGGTTTATGCCTCATAAGAGAAATGGTATTTGTACACACAAGGTGTATAACTTTTGTACACACCTCTTTGTATTTACTTAAATATTATTTATCACATCTTCCTCGAAATCATAATTTTTGAGGAGTGTGGGTAAATTCAAAGGTGTGTGTACAAAAATTGTGCGCCTTGTATATATAAATAGCACTTCGATCTCTGCCTTATAATATGAATTGCAACCTTTTGATGATTTTGGAAAAAGATTATGTGGAATTTAGTTTTTTCTTTTTGGAAAAATTTAGACCACCTTCAATGACTCAATGTGTTAACACCAAGGGTTGTCATGCGATTTTTAATTTTCTTAGTAATTTTAGTGCTTTTTTCGGTGGTGGTTTGGTACAATATTTCTTTTGTTATTATATTTTTGTTATTATGCTTTTTTTGTTACCATATTTTTTTATCATGTTACCATGTTTCGAATTTTGTTACCATAGTTTTTTTAAGTACTTTTATTTTCTGTTGATTTTTGGCATTAATTTTTTACGTTTTCTTGTTCTTTGTTACTATGTTTTTCTTTTATTTTTTGGGTTTTTTTAATATTCTTTATTATGTATACGGGTTGTTACCATGTGGTTAAGGTGACGGTATTACCATGATTTTTTTGTACCATATTTTTTCATTCGTTACCGTGTTTTTTTCAATTATTGCCACTAACATTTGTTGCCTTAGTGAATTTTTTGCCTAAAGAACCCCAAATTGTTTCTAGGGCTGCTTGGAAACTTACTGGACAAAAGGGAAAATTACAAAATATAAGACAATTGTACTCAGATATTACAAAACTCAGGTCATTTTTAATATTTTATAAAATCAGGCTTATTAATCAATTTATTTCAATTAAACCAATATTATATATATACACCACACATTTATATATATATATATATATATCCATTTTAAATCCCTATTCTTTCATCCATTCATTTCTAATTCAATAAAGTACTACCTTACTCGCAACTAGTCACAATCGTAAGATGCAGATACCACCAACTTCTAAAAAGATATAGCAACCTAAGAAACCTTATATGTGGTCATACAAGCAAACGACGAATAAATGGACTAGTTGCGCGAAATATCTGCATGATCACAATTATGGTATTGTTGCTCAAGATGGGTCACAAACCACAAGAGCAACACCCAAAATCAATAATCTAGTTGCAAAAATTATGGTAATGCCACCTGCAACGAGCTTCCCGTTCTTCAATTTGGTAATAAAATCAGAGATGGAAAGAATCTATATATATATATATATATATATAAAGGCACTTGAGTTGCCTTCTTATTTTTCCCGCCCATTTCAGTGCTGTAACTGTCATGGTCAGTCTTTTACGGTACCTTTTGTGATGTGTATGTTTTCTGGATCAGTGCGTTCGATGGACCACCGTCCTACCACAGCCCATTTAATTTTTGGCCCAACTGCATTGTTTTCCCGAGCCCAAAATCAATTATCTTCTACAGGAAAAAGCTTTTAACTGCAATTAGGTTGAAAATTAATAGTTGGGCCAATAAAAATTCTATTAAATGCATTCCAACTTCCACTTTTATATAAACTCAGCTAAATAATATTATATTCTTAATCCAATATGGGATTTCATCCCTGTTAAATCACATATCTTTCATTTTAATTTTATAAAGTACACTATCAGCCATTGTTTGCTATCAATCCGATGTGAGACACAATTCAATTCTCTTTGAAAATTGCATTTTTAACATCTACTTTTATAACACTCAACATTTTTCTATTTTATTATGTAATCTGATGTGAGAATCTATACATCATAATACGCACATATTATTATATAGATATTTGTTTTGAAAAGACACTCATATTATATTTGTGTTTATTAGTTATTACATAGATATCTCTTCATTAGATTATATGTAAAATTTCCAACCACACCTCTGAAAAACAAAAAAAATCCGACTGAATTGAGAAAAAGTCCTGTCTCTGCCTTTGTTTTTTCCCCCAATTTTCACTGCAAATTCCCTTCTCTTTCTTCCTATCTTTCCCTTTCGAGCGCCTGGGGATTCTTATTTCCTAATCTACTGCTCTAATTGTTAATTCTCTCCGTACTTTTGATTATTTCCTAATATGCTATTTTAAAATCTCTGTTATACACATTTTAATTTCTTAAATCAACACTAAGATAACTGCGATAACGCATCTTAATTTCCTAAATCAATGTTAAAATCTTGACGATTTATTTTCTTTGACAAAAGGGAGTCTATATGCACTTGGGCTATTGATTTCAAGGTTCGATTGGTTGAGAATTTGGTCTAGAGGCTGTGGTGGCTTCAAAAATGAGGTCTAAATACTTAAAGTGAATTAAAGAAGATATTAGATAGGTACAAGAATATTGGTATGGTGAAACAATTAGTTGGATTATCCATTTTTAAAAAAATTCGGTCGTTTGAGTTACATCTTTTAATAAATCTCTCAACTATTTATTTTTCTGAATTATCTTTACTATAGCAATTTAATATATGACACAATCTCTCTTATTTATAATGTAAATCTATTAGTTCATAAGAAATTTCAGTTCTTATTATGTCTGGATATTATATTGTCATCGCTTTAGTTGACTAATATAAACTAAAGTATGTTATTTTTATCTATCTCAAATGGAATCGTACTTTTTACTTCAAATATTTTTCCTAGGTATATGCATTCTTTTATTTGTGGATTCTTTATATGGGTTAGGACATTTATTTTAACAAAGGACATTAATATGCCTACTCGATTTCTATTTATATAAATCCAATCTTATAATATTATAGTTGTTTCAAGTTTCCAAGGATATAGTCTTTATCAGAAAGTTGAAGAATACAGGATTTGGATACAACTGGCTTGAGAGCCATGTGTTAGACTGAATTTCTTACCATTGGAACATAATATTTAAGCTTTTACACTTATTTTTGAATGATATGACGTTCAACGAAGAGCAATCACGATGATTGATTACTCAAAATCTAGAGCTTTAATTTGGCTTGAAGGATCAAGAAAAGACTCACTTTTTAAATTGAGTTCTTATTGAAATTTAAATCCAACCAATGTGTCCGTAGTTTTTCAAAATATCCATTGAAATTTTTGTTATTAATGTTTTAAAATCTTGGTTATTTTTGAATAAGTTTCTTATTTTTGCCTTCATTACCTCTTTTTTGGTAATCACATAATGTACAGAATCGGTTTTGCCAACTATATATATTTTGAGTTTTTTTAGCAAGCTGTATGGAAATATTTTATAGACATCGTAAATATTATTTGTATATAGGTTGTTGGGTATTATTTTAGGCTTAATTAGAACATGTTTATTAGGTTCACATATATGATAGAAACTGTGTTTATAAATTGACCCAAATTATTATATTATTATGTCAAAAAAATGTTAAAAAGAAAAATAAATGATAAAATGACTTGGTGCTAAATGTTTTAGTTTAATCCCTCGAGAAAAAATTGGGTAATTATAAATGCATCCTATCAATATTAGCTTTTGTTAATTTCCTCTCATATTTAGTAAGCAATTAACTCACTTAATAATTAAATAAACAGGCCATAGCTAATGAATTTTAAGATTCCACAATATACCAAAAGAAGGGGGAAAACTTTATTAAGATACTATATGGTCAAGCTAAACAATATGGTGTCAGATCGAGCATAATTGTTTGACACAAGCATATATCATCAAGTTGATCAATGTATTCGAGATTATTCATTTTGAAAGTACAGTGAAATATATATTGGATTCTTTTCCATTTTTAAATATTCGTTACTTGATGTGCTATTTTATTTTTATTTATCATTTTTAGAATGTCTTTCCGTACAACGCACAAGTGCAATACTAGTGATATTAAAGATAACCAACAAATGTACTAGGTAAAGAAATTATTTATCAAAAAAATAAAATAAAATTTACAAAATAAATCTACACGCAAACTTTGTTGAAAAATTTACAAAAAAATAGTTCATGAATGCATTTCTTTCCGTGAGTTTTTGATTTGCTGCCTTGAGTGACCTATCCAGAAGCCACATGATCGAAACTTTTGGTTAACTTAATGAGGAATTAGAATTTTTGTTCACGCATCCATTGGCAATGCTCGTTATCCTATTGGCTTAAGGTCACAGACCTTGGCTTATTAACCTCTTTCCCAATAACATCTGAGGCCAATTTCTTCAGGCCCGCACTCGACTACTAATTCGAGTTAAAGGCGCCCATGGCCAGAATCCTCATATCCACAGTATTATACCCTGTCGTAATCATCAGCAATATGCAAATAGGAATCAGTCCCTAACTGACAAAAGTGTAGTCCTAATTTCAGAATAAAGGACTCAAGCACTTTTGTATATGATTTGGTAGAAGAGACATCACCGGCCTGACGAATAGTTGAAGGCGGCAAATGGCAACGGGGTTGTGAGTTTATTGGCTGAAAGTGGGACGCCACTCGATGGGCGACCAACGATTAGTTGTGGAGGTGGCAGTAGTAGAGGCGTTCAGTGTCAGAAATCCATTCTTGTATATATGGTGGTGGGATA
Organism: Nyctanthes arbor-tristis; assembly: GCA_963692815.1. NCBI lineage: Eukaryota > Viridiplantae > Streptophyta > Magnoliopsida > Lamiales > Oleaceae > Nyctanthes > Nyctanthes arbor-tristis. The sequence continues at coordinate 3,126 of CAVNYN010206768.1, read as the reverse complement.
TGCAGAATTCGGTGTCACAATAACCTAAACTGCTTTGTAAGATTCTACAGCTTACGTTCTGTCTGTGTCGGAGTCCTATGAGAGGTCCTGGATGTAGGATGCTTATCGCCATACTTCTCTGGCGAGGTAATTTGTGTTGTGCGTGTGACTGTGAGGGGTAGAATATAGAAAGAGAGCTTCATGTTTATGAGAGAAAGAGAGAGAGGATTATCTTATCATATCTTACAACAAAAAAAAAATGCTATATATAGACCGAGAATAGAGAGAACATCTAGCCATATATATATATATATATATATAACAATAATTATACATACACCTGATTTATGAAAGCTGTAACCTGATTTTTTAAATTTCTAGGAAAGGGCATGATTTTTGTCATATGCAACTTCAAAGTTGTGTAGTTGTTAAAGTAGCCTAATTTAAAAATGAATTATAATTGTAAAATACGTTCAAAAAATAACAAGAAACAACACACGTGTATTTTTACGGCATAACACGCTGCACAAATACACACCATGCCCCACTCTGCGTCTTTCCTCATTTTATTTTATACAAACGCATTTGATACTTGAAACCCATTTAATGATTAAAGTATTTATTATTATAAATTAATAAAAAGTTACATATATATAAGATGTAAATAATATCCCGTCAGATGTATGATAAGATTATCTGGTTATACACACGCATAGTAAGAGAGTATTGAGATAGTTGTGAGCCCCACCTACACAGGGCCTACTGTATGTACGTTTTCCTAATAACCTCCTGCCGCGTATTCGTATTATGGGATAATAAAAAAAAGGTTATAAATAGCAAATATTTATGTTTTGTGTTATTACTACTTACTATATATTGAGTTACACAGTCAAATTAAAAAGTTACATGAAAAAGTCCAAATTTAGGCTACTATTAAGTTAAAATAAAAATTCGTATTTAGTTAAAAAATCATATACATTTTTATTACTAATTAATTAAAAGGTCGTATGTAGGAAAGAAAGATCACATTTAATTAAAACGTCGCACATAAAAGTTACATTTATCACTATTTAATTTAATTTAATTATAAAGTTACAAATTAAAAAAGTCACAATAGAGTAATCAATTAATAAAAAAGTTACTCTCCCCCGTCTCACAAAGAGATTTCCTTTCTATTTTTCACATAGATTAAAAAAATTATTAATTGTTGAAAATATACAATTTAAGAATATATTTCCTAATATGACATTTGATTTCTTTAATATTTCACTCTAAATATTCTTTATTATTAATTACCATATATAATAAATAAGAGTATTTTAGAAAACTAAAAGTTAAATAAAGAAAGAAGAATATAATTTGAGACGGATATAAAAAGAATAGGGGAATATATTTTTGAGATGGGGGAGTATGTAAAGATTCTTAAATGTATAAAGATTCCTTTTTATGTTATTAAAAAGTCACGTATCGAAATATTGTAGTGCTATGTAGCTTTTTTTTTGAAGCGATAGTTCAATGTTGCTAGACATACATTACTTAACATTTTATACAACTGTTAAGATATATTTTAATTTTGGTATCTTCCCGTATATCGCACCAGTAAGAATCTAATTTTATACCAAAAAAAAAAAATCAAAAAAGGAATATTTCAATTTTCTTTTTGTATTTTTCAAATTAAAGTAAAATAATTCTTAAAACAATTTTTAATTCAATCAATTTTGCCAATAAGAACAATAATTTTCATTTTTTTGTTTATTATCTATTTTATTCAATATACCTGATAATTTAATAATTCTTAGAGCACAATGTTTGACATTCAATGGAAATTCAATTACGTGCAAAACACATGCTTATAAGTTATAACTATAATTAGTATATATGTAAAGAGCTTATATGTTAACCGAGGAGAGTTCCGTGCCATGGACGGTGGTGTTAAATTTCACCCAATGAAACAGGGAGGATTTTGGGATACAAGATACCCTTACCGGCTTATGGCTCGGGATGATTTCCAAGCGACCTAAGTGGCATGTATTTATTTTGTTGCAAATCAAGTTTACTTCCAACAATTTGGCCATCTTTGTTGAGTATTCCCGGCGCACTTTGGCCAAAAAGTGTCTCGAAAAGGACACTTAGTAGAACAAAATGATCGTGAGAAAGGGCAAAAGCCTTTTTCCCTATCTATGTGCATTGCTATCACTAAGGAGAACCAAAGAGGGGGAAATGCGCATGGTAATAGATGTAAAATCCAGCCATTCTCAAGCTATTGTTCTAAATTTCTATTTCAATTCATATGTTTTTGTTGATATTTTTGCAAGATGGCCAACAAATGCATGAAGAGGAACGTCCACCACGTCAAGCAATTATCATAATAGGTAAAGATAATGGACGACGAGTTGGTGTGGAAGAAGAGTGATGGCTTTGTACTGGGAAAAGGTAAAATATCTCTCCATAACCTGTCTATTTTCATCCATTGGCTAGGTTGCTTTTAATGCACGCAAAAAGGGGAAAATAAGTTATTATTTATTAACAATAAAAAATTGATGTTCGATCCATTTGTGCTAGCTCATATCCATGCTAGCTTTTGAAAGTTACTTGTTTATGCTAGTTAAAATTACTTTTTTATTGTTCTTCAGCAATCTATATGGTCTAAGTAATCAACACACATAAGATACCCCCGACACAGATGGGTAATATGAACTTGATCCTCAAAACTGTTAAGAGTATAATTTTATATAGTTTTCCTAGTTTAGTATTTCAAGTTATTAGTTGCGTAAGTTAGTAATAGGTGAAATCGCAAGTACACGATATCGTTCAAGTAGTATAGGACTAGAAGAATCCCGAATGTCGATCTTACAGGGAAAATTGTCACTTATTTCACTTGAGTCAATTTCACACCAGTTGAATAAGAAAATTAAAAGTTTGTAAAAGAATAATGAGATTGTTTAAACTATCAATTAAATACTTTATCTATTTTAATCTAAGAAGCAACTAGAAAATATATGAATGAAGGCGTTGAGACTCACGAATCCACAATAAACAGGCGTTCCAATTATGCAATCTCACTCATGACAATTCACCATCACGTACTCACAACCAGTTTCACAAGTTTAATTGAAAACCTTTCTCGAGCAAATTCAAATCTACCCA
>CAVNYN010206763.1:7910-22212 GCA_963692815.1 Nyctanthes arbor-tristis | reverse complement strand
GACGCTCTTCCGATCTATATATAAGTTGAAGTCACTTTAAGGTTTAAAGTTCTCTTGTCATCCCAGTTTCAAGTGGCCTTACAGCATTGATAGGATGAATTCATCAAATAAGATGGCCTCTACCCATAGAGTGGTCCGTCTATCATCTCATAGACTTCTCTAATATAAGAGATAATAATAATCAAATAGGGGTACAAATATTTATTTGTTACTTAACCTTGTTTAGTTACAGTCAGTCTAATTCATTGAGATCTCCCTGTTAGGACGGCCAATCCCGACACATCTATGGGCCCGACACGATTTAAATAAAATCAAGCCATAAAGTTTTGGGTGACCCACAAGAAGCATATGTCAAGATTAGACTTTAATTAAGGTTTGTAACGTTGGTGCAAGCTAGCTCATTACATAAAATGGAAAGTGATTAAGAAAGCAAATATCCTAAATAGACGTTAATCTCAATCCCAATGTCTTTTTCCATTCCCCATGTTTGATTACTTCGATTATATGGCTCACTTTTTTCATCATACCGTACAGATTCTAAACTCCGTTTAAGGATTGATTATTAAAAGAAGAGATTACATATATAATGAACTAATTAATTTCTTCTGCTGATAAGAAAGCACTTTTTCAAACCTTGCAATTTGCCTGTCTTTTTTCCTTGAGCTTACATAATAAATTCACCATAGAAATGCAACAGCTAGTAGAAATTCCCGTCTCTCCAAACCTTTCATGTGGTCTTAATCTATTGCAATAAAGTTATTCTCATCCATTGTCTTGATTGATATAGCAGCTGAATGTAATTGTAAACAACCATCAACCATTTAGTACTTAACTGAAGGTAATTTTAAACTAGCATCAGTACAATTAGTACTTCATACAGATTTCCAAGTCATGCAAAACATAAGAGAGTCACACACTAGTAAAACTTGGAAAACTCGTGCGTTTCTTTAACGAACACTAGTTACACATAGTTATAACTAACAGGTGATATTCTACTGATCTAAGGATCACAAAAACTCCTGCTATTGCCTTTCCTTGAAGATGAAAGGAGGCTACAATTTACACATCCCAGCAGTTAAAGATAGCTATTACCTACACATTAGTTTTCATTTCACCAGTCGAGCATTGATCATATCAAATTTTTCCTGCCAAAAGTCATGAAAGATGGTATCTCGTTAGTGAACTTGAGTGTCAAATGTAACAACAATACTAGACATTGTAATGATCATGTCTTAATACTATATATGCTTTGTGGAATAGACAAGATCATATAGTCTCTTTTACTTCCATAATAGGTTCAAGTTATATCTAAAATCCAATTTACCGGATCTCTTACTAATGTCTTACCTCCAATAACAACTCAGTGACTCATTAGACACCACATCTGCATTCGTAAATCATGAGTGCAAGTGCTCCAGTTACCATCAATTGAAGTGCAATAGCGAGTCCCACAAACTGCAGCAGTTAAGGTCAAGAATGAAGTGTTCTATACAGTATCTCTACTTTTATTTTTATTTATTTATTCTTATTATTTTTTTTTTGAATTAAGTTCTATACACTATTTCAATGTTATAACGTTGTTGAGTGAACTTCATGCTATTGAATCTCAAGCTTTCATCTAAACAGATCCAATTTCTTGTCACGTAATGATCCTCCTTAGACTTTACCTACTTCTAAGACAAACAGATGAATGTAAAAACATACAGTCATATACAGATACTACTTACTAGGCGACGAATTCATGTTTCCTATTGTTCCCCCGTCTACTTGGCCAACAGAATCCACAACTTCAAAGCCAAGGGGAGAAGTTATTGGCCAGCTGACTGGAAATTGCTGGAAAAAGTTCAACACCCGGAAAGAAAGGAACAACACAACACAGTGTATATTCAAGTCACAAGACACTACAGAGCCCATTTATCTTTAAGGCAAGGAATTAAGTGCTTAGCCTAGATGCATGGCTCTAATTTTCCCAGGAATTAAGCCAGAATTGACTGCAAATTTACTTGCATTTTTCTACTCATAACAAAGCCTCCCATTACGGTGAATTTAAGATCATTGTGCACATAAAAGCAATTACAGAGCACCAACACTGTCACTAAGAGGCATGGAATTTCTTGTTCTGATATGGTGACTCTTTCGAATTAAGATGAGAATGATAGATTTATCTTTTTATCTATTATTATTAATAATTTTTTGTTTCTTTCCATGCATGCCCAAATCCACAGACTACCACAAAAAGATGCGAAGAAACTATACCAACAATCACTTACTTGGAAGCAAAAAATTCTACTTAACAAAAATGCCGGAGATTACCCCATCATTTGAACGATCCGCTTAGAAAATCTTTAAAATAAAAAAATACCAGATATTACCAGAGATTAACAAACAAATGCCCGAGATTACCCTATCATCTGAACAACCACTTACAAAATCTTTAAAATAAGAAAATCAAATGGATACGATCAACAAGTAGTACTTATTAAGCTTTCCAGTCTCCGCACCAGTCTTCCAAGCAACACGACTGATATATGCCATTAGCCACAAAATCATCCCATACAACAAAGGAAACCTGAACCCCAATTTCAAACGATTAACCCTAATAATAAACTAGCAAAAGCCTCTAATTTCACGGTTTTACCACAAAAACATACATACCAACAGCGGGTTTTGCAGACGTAGACCGAGAATACAATCATGGCAGTGCCGCCTATGGCTGGTATTGAAGTCTTCGTATCCGCCAACGATTCCATGAAACTCTGTAAAATACCGACTTTCTTGCTCATTTCACCCAAAACCAAAGAAATTCTACTTTCCGAAACGGAAGTGTTCGCGACCGCCAGCGATTCCATGAAACATGGTAAAATATCGACCTTCTCTCCCATTTTACCCAAAATCGAAGAAATTCGGCTTTCTGAATACAGCCGATTTTCCGAACCCTCCAGGGTTTAATGGAGCAATATTCTGAAAAATTGTTTGGCTCTCCCTAATGTATAACAAGTTGATCACCTGCCCTTCCGGTGCTTGTAGTTTACAAACAGTCAAATTTGGTACTCGATAAGAAAATTTCAGTCCCACATTGGAGAGTAGATGGAGAAATGTCCAGAGGCACCATGCATATTATTTGTCTTACATCTGTTTGTCTTTTTCAGGTGGCGAAATTGGCTCCTTTTTATCTCTCAAAGCATTGAACCTTTTTGTATTGAAGTTCTGTAAGTAGGAATTTTGCGCAGAAGTCCCTAAACATGATACTTTCTGGCGCAATTAGCCTCTTTTGCACGGAAAACATTCATATGCACTAGTAAATTGTTTTTCCTTCCAAACACACAAAACCCGGCAAACTCGACGCTTTGACTAAAAATGTAGTAATCAAAGTTGAACATATGGTTAGTAGCATTTTATCTTGTATTGAATCATCAAAGTATTATGCTCAAAATAAGTCAGAAGAGTGTTTTTTGAACCAACGTACACTTACATAATTTATTACAAAACTCAAATCGTGCAAGAATGAAGGCTAGTATAGTGGATTTTCATTAAGACTCTTCTTCTTCATTACTTTGCCCTGGGTTCTGAGACTTCCTCATGAAAATCAAATGTCTATGATCATTAAATGTGTTTCTTTTGATTGTTTTGGTTGAAGGGACGGGTTTGCCATTAACAGTTTTGGGTATTTGAAAAGGAGAAAAATGTAACTGTGCATACCCACCTATGGTACTCAAATGGAAAAAGGTTCAACGTTTTTTTTTTTGGATTAAAGAAATCAACGTAACCATTGTTCAAATACAAAGAAATAAAACGAGGAATACTCTCAAATCAAAAGTGATTGGCTTGAGAGGAGATCGCAAAATGTGTATGTGCATTATTCTTTTTAGAACTTTGCAAATTTCCAACAACGTTTTGGTGTTAAAAGATTTTTTTTTTTTTAATTCTCTTTCATAATTTTGAGGGTAACGTACACTTCACCTGGCATTTCATTGTAGCATAAGGTATCATGGACAATGGAATTTGTATAGGATTATAGTTTGTTCATTCTTATACCAGAAAACCCGAAATCCTTATAGACCCTCACGGAATGGGCTGGGGAATCCTCTTCCTGTTAGGAAATGAGGCGGGGATGGGATACGAGGTTGTGCCCCGAATCATTAGTGAAGTGGAGGACGGGTTTTGATAGCTCCGCCCCGAAACCCGACAATTTTAAAATAATTATATTATTATTTAATAAAATAATTAAATTAATATAACATTCTAATGACTTAAACTCTCAACCTCTAACAAATAATCCCAACCATTCACCACTTGTGCCAACATATTATTCATTAATATTTCTACATTGTAATTCTAAACAAGTTAAAAATTGAAGCCTGAATCACATAAAAAATAAATAAATAAAAATAAAGAAAATGAAAACAGGGCGGGTTCCCCTATTCAAACGGGGGTTGGGGCGGGGGGAAAGGTAAATGGGGCGGGTGTCGGGAAGCCAAACCGACCCCGCTCCATCCCATTGCCATCTTTACTCACTATGTGTGTATCTAGTAAGATAATCACCCTAGACATATGGTAACTAGTTTTTGCATTGGAGACCTATTTAATATGACATTATTGATATTCCTTATGTGGCATAATGTTTGGTTAACATTACATTAGAATTATAATAAAATAATAAATTATTATTATTGACTTTTGGTTAACATTACGGTAGACTATAAATAATAATACTTAATATATTATTATATTATTTTTTTTTATAATAAAGGATGCCATGAAGTTAGTGTGACCTTTATAGCTCTCAGAGGCCTGTCAACAAAATAAATATTCTAAAGAGAAAAAAAAAATTATATCGTCAAATCACAAGATTGAACAAAAATTAAATGCATGTTTGATTCAACTTATAGTAGTTGATTTATAAAGAGAAATTATAAAAAAGTGAAATGAGTAATATAGATTTAATAGAAGTTTGAAAATTATAGTTATAAATGATCTGTTATCAAATCAGTAGTCAAATTAATGATATATGATATTATAATGTGTTTCGATAAAGAAGATCAAACAAAGGCTAAAAATACCAAACAAAAAAAAAAATGAAATACGTCATTAAGATAGAGATTATACCGGTCTGACTAAAGAACTTTGTATATCTCTTAATAAGGAGCTTTATCGCTTACGTTGTAGAAATCTAACAAAAGATGTTAGATTTCTGTCACGTAAGCGATCTATCTCCTTATTAGGGGTCTTATCTATCTCTGTAGCAAATTTCAAGATTAGACTGCTATATATTCAAAATTATAAACCACGAAATTAATTAACCATGTCTCAAAATTTGATATTTTTTCATTGAGTTCTATCATTTGCACATAGATATTGATCAGAGCGTCAATTGCGACCTTTATCTATAATAATGAATAAGTTATCTTTCGTCAAAGAAAGGAGAAAAAAAAATAATAATAGCTCACTCCAAACACAGGAAAGACATGCATTGTGAAATTAAGGGGAAAAAATTAAAAATGTATTACGTGCGAATGCATTTGGCCCGAATTCGCTCAAATTAGGTCTTGACAAAATAATAGCATGAAATCAATAATTTGGGAATAATTGAGCAAAAATTCTTAGCATCCTTCTATAATTTATTACCAAAATCACCAACTTATTAGGATAAAGGGGTTACTAGAAATCACCAACTTATTAGGATAAATCCCCCTTGTGTCAAGAAAAGATAAATCACCCCATTTTTTGACTTAAAAGCAATGAAAGTCTTCATTGGTAGAAGGCAGGGATCTCATATCTTCTTGTATATGTATTTATTTATTGTTTTTCTTATTGATTTCGTAAAAACATAACACGTTAACAACTTGTTCATATAGATAAATAATCAAGTCAACATTACAAGAATTTGTCATTGACCATGATATTATTGTATGTTCTTTTTTTTTTTTTTTGGACAACATCATCTATATACTTTGTATATTAAGAAAAAAAAAATAAAAAAGAAAACATCTACAACCCCCTCCCCCTACCCCTTTTCTTTTACCAAATTAATTAATTAACAGTTAAATTTTTATTCAAAAATAAAAAATTAAAAATTAACAGTTGAATTTGCCGCCCTGCCGGCCTTTTATCTTTTACCCGCATATATATACGTGTCATAGATCGAGTAAACAGTAAAAAAGTTACAGATTCTTTTAAGTATTTATTAGTCCACTCGTTTTTTTCTATCTGCACAGTAAATTCTTTTTTCAATTTAATACAGACTGTATGCTGATGCAACTTGCCCACGGATCTTATTTGTTTGAATTGTTGGCTGATCCTGATTGAAGGGTCCCTTGTGAAATTTTCACAGTTGGATTTCGGTTGTGAATTCGTTTGTCTTTTGGCTGCAACTTTGAGCTGTTTTATTGTTTGATAATTCCAATCCCCCCCCCAAAAAAGATTGCAGATCTTTTGATTATTGATTGAATTGGTGTCGTATAGTGTTGTATTAATTCCTGGGAAGCGAAGAATTGTATTATCGTTTAGTTCAATTCTGAGCTTCCGATACTTTTAGGAGAATTTTTGTGGCCTGAAGAAGTAAAATATATACGGGTGCTGAGTTGAAGTCTGACTGGGAGAGTGTAATAAGTCTGGGGAGATGTCGAATTCTAAAGTGGTTTATGAAGGATGGATGGTGAGGTATGGGAGGAGAAAGATTGGAAGATCATATATCCATATGCGGTACTTTGTGCTTGAGAATCGGTTGCTGGCCTATTACAAGAAAAAGCCCCAAAACAATGTGGTAAGGCTTTGAAATGGCGTTTCTTTTTGAATTTTGATTACCCGCCTTCTGAGGCATTTTGAGATTGTCTGAAATCTATGATTCTGTTCACTGCACTGCTTTTGCTGTTCTCTTCTCAAGTTAAGCATTGACTGTTGCTTAAAGAACAAAATGGTTTGAGACCCATTTTAAGATTTTGGTTATTGTGTTTGATTAGGTCCCAATAAAAACTCTTGTCATAGATGGCAATTGCAGAGTGGAGGATCGGGGATTGAAGACTCATCATGGACACGTGAGTTTTAATATTCCTTACTCTTTATTTTTCAGATTTTAAAACACATTTGAAGCTATCATGAGAAATAGATGCGGCAAACCCATTGAAATTGGCAACTGATTGCTATCATTAATTTAACTTAATAAATTAAGATTTCTCACTTCATTTTAACAAAACCTATGTCAAGTTTTTATTGCTTTTAGGATCAGAACATAACATCCCAGACTTTTGTTTTACCTGGAGTTCCTCTTGAAGACAGTCTATTGAAGTTACTGTTTATTTTTGATTGATAAGTGTTCCAACTTAATGAGGAACAAAAATCAACCTGAACAATTTTTCTGCTGGGCTTAGGAAGCATAGAGTTGCCAACAAAATTTTAAATATTCATTTTGTGAAATGCTTATGGTAACGCTTGAGTATTTTTGAGCATATAAGATCAACATGTGGAATATTTTCTTCTATTAAGAGTGGAGTTTATTGAAAAAGTAATATATCTGTCACATTCCAAATGTTTTCAGCAATTAGTTTGAGTATCTTTCATCAGATATTTAACTTAAATAAGGCAACAGTTACTGTTTTAAGGCTTTATGTGACCCTTTGAGGTGGATGCTTAGGGATTATGCTCCTGAAGAAGTTATTCCATTTGTATAGAGATGTTTACACAGCAAGGACAGTTCTTCATCTCATCTATATATATATATATATATATATATTACTTTTTTGGGGGGGTGGGACGTTGTTCAAGAGTGATGTTGCCTGTACTTCAGGAGTGTGTTTGTCAAGGTATTATGTCTAAGTTGATGCTTGTATGTAAGGTAGGTCATTGGAGGATCATATCCACATGATTTTGCACTCCTCAACAATTGTTTTATTATTCTAAAGACCCCATTCTCCTTTTTTTTTTTTTTTTGGTTGGAAATGAACTTAGTATGCTTAACTCTTGGAATGGGGAAGTCTTGTTATAACTTAAGAGACGCAACAAGAGCTTTTTCAGTTCTTATTGATTCATGTACCCGGCTCCTTTCACGACTAACCTGCACCTTTCTGAAGAGATTTTGGATATTTGCATAATAAAGAAATTATACATGGTCTTATTTCCAGTCATCCTTGATCCTACTTATAAATATTGGGATCTTCATCTTTTTCGCCCTTGAGTTTTGTTATTTGAATCATGTATCTTCATCACTTATAGTTATTTATGATTCACTGAAAAACTAATCCAATTAAATGTTTGTTACTATCTAGTTCTACATTAGCATTAAATATCACATGCAGGGAAATATAGATGTGACTATAAGGGTGAGTGATTTTTGCCTGTAGGGAATGTTTATAGTTTATTCGTCATTCTCTTTGAATTGGACTTATATATGGCTGAGTAGATGTAACCTTGTAATTTGCTATAGTAGTTTGATTGAGTTAGATTGCTATTTTGACAAACTAAATTTGGTCTACTGATTTGTGACACTGGCTTCACTTCAAAAATGACACGCGTATCCTGTGTTGTTGGTTGTGTTGCAAATCAAGGAGTACTTAACTTGCTCAACTCCTTAAATAGAGGTATCACCATTGTTAAATTGGCTGTGGATGATATAATTATCAGTTACCTTGTTGAGACTTGATGTAATAGTATTATGTGTGGCCAAATCCTGGACTTTTTCAAATACTCCTTGGCTACGGTTTGAGGTTCTGATTTCGCTTTATCGGATTTCATCATAAAACAGTAAAACTCCTGCTCTTTATTTCTAAAATTGGGAAAATAGAATTTCCCAGGTCTTTCTAGCCAGTTCTACATACGCCAAATTCATGCTGTTAGGTGGAATAATGTATACCAACTCACTTCTTCTTGGTTCTTATCGTGTTCAGCGTCAATGGAACTATAGTTGTTACCTGGCTCTTGTGGTTATGTATAATGTGATAATTTCATACTAGCTATTTCCTTGTTCATATTTCTGACCCACTTTCCCTTTTCTGACAGATGGTTTATGTTCTATGTGTTTACAACAAGAAAGAGATAAATAATCGAATTACGGTACATGATCTTTGCCTGTTTTCTATAGTTACTTATTATTATTGTTGATAGCTATCATATATTTTCTATGGATGTGCAAAACTTGGTTTCTTTTCCTTTTGAAATTGCTATTATTATTTTTCATAATTTCACATGTGCAAGAGAAATTAAGGAGATCCTTCCATTTACAATGAAATAGTGTGGATTTGCGTTAAACACGAGAAGATCTCTTGACAACTGGTGATATTCAAATAGTAGCATACTTAGAACACCACAGTTGATTTGCTAAAGATTGCTGCCGACCCCTCCTAAATCCGGGTACAAATTGTACGTCAGGAATTCATGAAATTATGTGTTTGCTATTAGGATTCGTGTTTTTAAAAGAACGTCTCACGTGGTCCTAAGTTAGACAATTTGGGTCCGTAGATGCATGGTGTTTTCGACATACTGCCACCTCGTTGATTTTTTTTTTGACATTTGATCATTTAGACTGTTATCTTAAATTTTTATGCGTTTTTTCTGGTTTCTTCAAGCTCTTTTTGAAGAATGAAAGTCTATATCAATCATTTACCTTATTCCAGATGGCAGCTTTCAACATCCAGGAGGCTCTTATTTGGAAAGAAAAAATTGAATCTGTTATTGATCAGGTTATTTTCTTAGCTTATTCTCTCTTGCCATTATTGATCTTCTGGCGAGTTTTCAGCTTTTCTCATTTCCATAGTGTATACCCATGTATGTGTGAAGAATGCATGCTCTGTATTTAGTGACTGATTATTCAAAATCTTGCCATCTCCGGATACGATGATGCTTCATTTCATGCACACCATTTGGTTTTTCCTCATTTTCATGTTCATAATTTTCATATATGATTTTTCCCCCTGAAATCGCGGTATAACTGATGTCCCACAGTATCAAGACGCACAAGCTTCCAATGGCAACAAATATCTTTCTTTTGAATATAAATCTGGAATGGACAATGGCAAGACTGCTTCATCATCGGATCGTGAAAGTCAGTAAGTACCATAACACTTTTCCCCTTGGGCTTATGGAGTTTATAATTATGTTCCTCATAATTTACTTTATAATAATACTATCTATCACTAGTAGTGATCATCACCACTCCATGTGGCGATGTGTTGTCATTGAATGGTAAGTGTAATTAAATGTGGGGAAATGTGATGATTTGAGTTGGACTTATCATTTAATGCCATGTAATGATGGTGACGATCACCACCGGTGATAAATAGCACTACCCCTTTACTTTATATTGCATGGTAATTAAATTTTTATATGGTAACTTTGTTCCTCTCAAATTTACATTATAGGATATGCGTGGTAATTATATTCACAAATTTATTTTGATAGCTTAGAGCATCCATATTGGTGTTGTTAAATTTAGCTATCCACACAAGCAAAAAGTGCCTTTTAAATTGTTGTTAAATGCCACATATGAAAATTGAATTTAACAACTATTGAAGTGTCCCATTGGGTATGTTAAACAAAATCACTAAAATCCACTCAATTCCAAGTGGACTCCATTCTTGGCAAGAGTTATTGGTCAAAATTTATTAAATAAATAAAAAAAGAATTTTTATTTATTTAATAAATATATAAAAAAAAGAATTTTTATTTAATGTTAAAATTATTGTTAAAGCTAACAACTCACCAAAAAGGATTCTTCTAATAACTTCCTTAACACCATAGCTATTTTTTTGAGTTGTTAACTAACAACCTAGTTTAACACTGCCAATGTGGATGCTCTTATGTATGAAAATAAAGTGTGGGTATGATATACTTCTTCTCCTTCCCAACGAACTGTGAGATTGTAGAATTATGCTATGATTATTTCACTAATAGTGTATAGGATTTGTGAAAGTGCATTTAAGTGCAAGAAAATAACAAGTATATTAATGTCACCTTATTTGAACAGAATTAATGGTTGTGAATAGAATTAATTGTTGTATTAATGAGTCTGTGTGTGTATGTGTGTCTGTGAGAGAGAGAGAGAGAGAGAGAGCTCCTACCAGCTTTTGTTAATACTGAACAAAAGCGAGATCATAAACACTGAGAATGTCTTTTTCTTTCCTTTTGGTTGTAGCAGTCTCCAAAGTTCTAACGCGCTTCCTTATATATATGTTCACTTTTTGGGACTCTTCACAACTGTTGATGTCTGGTATGTTTTTAATTTGTTGATGATATAGCTTTACATGCTAAATGATTTCCAACCTCTTCAGGTTTAGTGCAGCTGAAGACGAATACCAATCACATCGTAGTTTGTCACGCAGAACAACAATTGGAAGAGGTCATATGTAGTCTCTTAACTTCCCGTAACTTGTCTTTAGCCCAGTTATTATTAACAATTTTCATTTTGCAGGTCCCCCGGAATCTGTATTTGATTGGACAAAGGAAATCGACTCAGACTTGGCGAACCAGAATTCTAGCAATCAAGCATTCTCAAGAAAGTATTGGCGCCTTCTTCAGTGTCAAAATGGTAGGTAGAGGTTCCCGGGTTGCTTTATTCTATCAACAAGGGAATGAATTAGTGTGATCATAGGAAACTTTTGAGTGAATCAGGGTAACATAGCCTGTAACTTGGCTGCCCATTTTCTTTTCCGGGATTTGCAGGGCTTCGGATCTTTGAGGAGCTTGACGAAGTGGATTTTCTTGTAAGAATCAGTTCTATCTTATGTGAAGTGCACAATGATGTAGCTAAGAAAAATATTTTTTGAAATACTTATCAATGAAACTATTTATGTAGCCAAAGAGCTGTAGTAGAGCCATGAAGGCTGTTGGGGTCGTGGAGGCTTCCTGTGAAGAAATTTTTGAGCTAGTAATGGGCATGGACGCCACACGGTTTGAGTAGGTGCTTTTGTTGTTGACTCTAGATTTAGTTTGTTGCATCCTACATCTGGTGCTTTCCCTTGCTAAAGAAGATCATATCATCATAATGAAGACGCTATCTGGAACATTTTAGTTCTCTTACATTGCAAACAGAAATCTGTCATGAACTTTTCACTCCTAGAACATAAATAATTCGACCAGATTCTCAATTACTAAATCCAAATTTGTATGATTTATGCGATTTATACTAGACAGGAAATCAATATTTTATTTCTTGGAAGAGGTAAACATCTATATGTATTCAAATCCTATTAAGAGCACAAAACAAAATCCAAATAGCTCTCTCTCTCTCTCTCTCAAATTCTCTTTCACTAATGTAAGGTGTTTTACTCACAACCTTCTTTTCAGTCAGCTTTTCTTGGTTTGTCTTTGATTGGGTTTTCCGGAAAGTATCCCACATGTGGATCCTGATTTGAGTTAGGCAGACAAAGGGAGAGCGTGAGTGAGGAAGTTGAACCGGAGACTAATGAAGAGTTTACTGAAGGGTAGTTTTAGAAAAGGAATACGGTAGACTATTTATTTTGCTAAGTTGCGACAATTTTGAAATTCTTTAAATGGGACAAAACCATTCAGATTATTTAGAATACCTGAAAGTAAAGAAAGCTGTTCAAATTATTTTGTAATTCCTAAAAGAACGAAAGCTATTCAAATTACTTCGAAATTCCACAAGAGAAACAAAGCTTTCCAGATTGGTAAACAGATGTTGCAACTTTCTTCTGACTTCTGAGATATGGGTATTGTTGAAGTTCGACTACTTCTCTGGTCTTTTCGTTCTGGTGGAAAATGCCAATGCATGTTACGTATGAATTGTCAAGCAATGACGAAAGAACCATATATACTTGTTCAGTTGCATTTCGGTTACAGTTGATGGGGTTCAGGTCCAGTTGTATTGGCAGGTGCGAGACCTCTGTTTAGGCTCAAGTACCTTCATTAATAAACAAGCAGAGTGAGAAAACCAGATTATCTGTGAGAAACTCATGGATATTTCTGAGTCATAGAAAGTGGAATTTTTCATTTATGTTTTTCATCTTATTTCCTTTCTTGGCTAAATTAAGTTTCCAGTGCGCTTTAGTCCAATTTGGTTTTTCCTTAGCTGAAGTTCTTGAACCATGGCCTATTAGAATACGAGCCATAATCAAGATTACCAAAAACTTAAATCTGTTGAAGTTCATCATGAAATGTGCATGTTACAACTGCAGTCTTTATTCTATGCTCTTGTGACATCCTATTGTTTGTACAGATGGGATTGCAGTTTTCAGTATGGTAGCTTGGTCGAGGAGGTAGATGGACATACAGCGATACTGTATCACTGTCTTCAGCTTGATTGGTTCCCTACGTAATATGTCCTCATAGTAACTATTTTTTGTTTTAATATTGACTTTGCTGATCGTAGTGTTCTGTTATTGTTTGATTTCCAATTTGTTTATTGCTTATCACTCTGCATTGAATCATGTGCATAATATCATTGTGCCCCCACGGTACATTATCAGTAATCTAACTAGGTCACATGTTCTGTTAAAAAGAAAAGAAAGAGATGCGGTTTGAATTTTTTCTTCAAGGAGATTTCCCTTCCCGAAGTGCTATCACATGTTATAACAGGTTCGTCTGGCCCCGTGACCTTTGCTATGTGCGGTATTGGCGTCGAAATGATGATGGGAGTTATGGTAAATGTTTGAAAACCTTCCCATTTAGTTACTCAAGCATTTCAGGCAGGCCAATATGCATCAGTCCTTTTCTTAACCTTGTCATTGTGCAGTTGTGTTGTTTCGTTCCAGGGAGCATGAGAATTGTGGTCCACAGCCTGGTTTCGTTCGAGCTCATATTGAGAGTAAATTCTAAATTTCCTCTGTTGTCGAGTGAAATTACATGTTTGTTTTCGGATAGCTGAAACTTTACAAACCCTAGCCAAAACACGAAGTTTTGTTTTTTTATTTTTTTAATTTTTCAAAGGGTTCTAAAAGGACTTTTCCAAAAACAGAGGTAGCAGGGAAGAGAGTGGCTACCCCCCACGTCCGCCCAGAGTTCAATTTTGCATGAATTGTTTGAGACTACTCAGTACTTTTATCATCCCCTTGATAGATGATTAAATCTGTTGTGAATGTTTTCAGGTGGAGGGTTTAATATCTCACCAATGAAACCTCGTAATGGGAGACCGAGAGCACAGGTGCAGCATCTTATGCAGATTGATCTGAAAGGATGGGGTGTGGGTTATATGTCATCATTCCAGCAACATTGTCTGCTTCGGATGTTAAATTCTGTTGCTGGTGAGATCTTATGTTTGCTTTTCACTTGCTGGAAAGACCACATAAGTTTAGTGTTGGACTCCTTGTTTTTTTTTTTTTTTTTGTTCTTTTTTGGCATCTTTTTTTTTTTTTTT